>CP139503.1:29597210-29868244 GCA_021014915.2 Artemisia tridentata subsp. tridentata | reverse complement strand
GTCTAAGTTGGTGGGCTCGTTGTTTTGATTGGTGCGTTGGTACGTTTGTTTATGCCCTTGAGCCATGCCATATGTTGTATGCTTGATTTTGTTGCTCCTGTTTTGAAGAACGACAAAATGCGCTCTTGTTTAAAAGATAACGGTTTTCCCACACCATTACATGGTTTGTTTAATGAGCCCTTTGTCAATAATGTTTTAGGGCAGCCGGTATAGGAAATCGTTCTTAAGAAGATGCAAAAGCTTCTTGGTGGCGAGTTTCACCTTGTTATCACCAGTTGTATTGCTTGGTCGTTAATGAAGGCCAACATCATCTTACTTGCTGGTTTTTTGATGGAACAATATATTTTTTTATATTACAGTTTTTTTGATGGAACAATATATTTTTTTTATATTACAGTTTATTTTGATGGAACAATCTTCTCTCTTACATGGTATCGGACCATCAAGATCCACAAAACCTAAACTATTCCGCCGCCGCCTCCGGCAGCCAGCTAGACGCCGGAGGTTCAGAGGACTCCCTTTAAGCCGTAACCAAATTAATCCACAACTTCTTCTTAATATGTGATCTTTATCTTTTTCTAGGGGAAAACACGCCCCGTTATTTTCTCTTACACTTTCTGCATCAGATTTCTCGAGTTGAACACTTCCTCTTTCTGCATCAGATTTCTCGAGTTGAATCGTTTTTGTTCCTCAATCTCTACTTCGTTTTTGTTAGCATTACTTTTATAGTTAAAGTGATGGTTATTCAAAATACATTAGAACTTTGTATTTTGGGCTTTTGTTAGTTTTAGTAAGTAAATGTAATAGCTCAATCCAAGAGCTAAAGCCCATAAAAGCCTTTTAGGCAAAAGAGGCTGTGATATATATTCACCTAAATGCCTCATTTGTAAAGTGGTGCACAGGTGTATGTGTGTGTTTAATATAGAAAAGCTTAACTTCCATATTCTCTCTACTAACATATGATCCATACATATTGTGTCCCATCTCATCATCTCATCTCTCTTGTGCTTAACGTCCAATATTGTGTGATAAAGAGTGATTATCGGCTACAACAAGTGGTATCAACAGCCTAGCTTCGAGGTAGGAGGTTACTTGTATTCGGATTCTTGTTAAAAGAAAAAATACATTTTGTGTTGTTGTTAACTGTTAAACGCAGCAATCTTGTGTTATTTTGTGGCTGCTGTACGCAAGTTTGAAGAACAAAGGGAGTATTATTCATTAATTCATCAGGTGTTCTTGGCCCATAGATCGAAGGTAATTAAACAATCTTGTAAAAGATTGTGTTTTTGGAATACTTTACTTGGAATATTATTAGTTTAGTACATTATTGGTCCAAGTGGGTAAAAGTGGTCAGGGATACTTGCAAGTGGTTGAAAAGTGGTAAGATATCACGTGGGAGTGTACTCAAAAGTCAACAAAAGTGGAAAATATCGCACTTGGCCTCAATCAGCGTCATCTATCGCAATTCCCAGAAAAACTGCGTTTTATCGCAATTGGGAAAATTCAACGATTTATCGCATTTCAGAGGCTATCGCATTTCATAAGTCTTATCGCATTTCAGAGACTTATCGCATTTCATAAGTCTTATCGCATTTCATAAGTCTTATCGCATTTCAGAGTTTTTGTCCTAGATATTTTGTCCAATTGCGATATCGGACGAAGAAGGGTTCTGCGATATCGGACAACTCAGCAACTGCGATATCGGACAACAAAGAGTTTTCACCAGTTTTCAGACTTGTCAACTTCAGTCCCTGTACTTTTCAGCAGCCTTTGGGAACTTTCAAATTTGGCAGTTTTGGCCCTCGTACTTCTGTGAAACTTCAAACGATCATAACTTTTGAACCGTAACTCCGTTTTCAGCGAAACACCTGTCAAAACGACCGTGAGACAGAGGAGAAGGACACGTTGAATAAATTTATTCATTCAACCCAAGTTCCGAGGCCTGAAAACGCTCCAAAATGAAGTTATTGAGGTTTTAAGTTTCCAGACCAAAATTCCACCGCAACAAGACTTCACAACAACAACCAAACTTAACCTTCAACAACAAACATCTCCTATTTCGTTGCAAAGATCCTGAATCAACTTTATCACACATTGGAGCTAAATGGAAAAGGAAATGAAAATGAAAGAGAGAAAATCAAGGAAAGCGTTTACTGTGCTCAAGACTCATATTGAGAATGTCATCATTTCTTCGGGATATGACTCAAGTTTCGATCAGGCATTTGAATATTACATAAGATGCCAATTTCATTATTTCACCCCTCCACTTCAACAAAGCCTGAATCAATATGAGAAGATACTGAATGAAGAAGAACTGTATACGCACAACTGCAAGGAAGCTCTTGAAGTGATCAAATCTCAACTTCAGATTATCCTGCAACCTGGGATATTAACCCTGTCAGGGTTTCTCAATGCATTTTCCCGAAAATATCGGCTAGACTTCAAAGACTTCCAAACTCAATGCATCGATTACATGATTGAACTCGAAAAATCACTTGCTGAAGAAGAAGTTGAGCAGAGTGAGATTGAAAAGCAGAAACGGGAAAGGGAGCAAATTGAAAGAGAACGGCTCTTAAAGGAATCAGTGGGCAATGAGAAAGAGGCAAACAAAGAAGAAAAGGTCGATGAGGGTACAACATCTGATGATAGCTCGGCTTTAACGGGTAGTGACACATCATCAGAACAGCAGGTTGTATGCAGTACTCCAAGATACGATTCGGATGCTGAGGGTACACACAGGAATGAAGCTGTTTGGGATACTGAAGCTGACCACATCAGACTTTCATCCGACATTGCAATAGGGGCTACGGTACAACATTCAAACGATCATGATAATGTTGATTTGTTCGAGAATATGTTTGTTCATGACAAGACACATCCTACGCATCCTGAGTCCATCAGTGACACATATGTGGAGCAAAGGTTTGATAGTAATATCACTCCCACAACCCCAGATATGGATCCTAATGGAGGGAAGCCTGCCCAGGATGGATCTTCTCCTGATCAAGATCATGCCATATTTGCTTCTTTAATCCATAATTTCAAACATGAACTTGAAAAGTGCAAAGAGGACAATCGCAAAACTAAGCAAACAAACATCTTATTGTCCAAAGAGCTTGAAAAATTAACAAAAAGCAAAGAAACTGAAATCTCAAACCTTAAATCCCAAGCTCAGAAATTTGAAATTAACGAAGATGTTCTCAAGCCAATTCTAAAACAAAACAAAGAACTTGAAGTTGAGTTAAGCAAAGCTCGTTCACGTGAAAAACGTTCCATTCAACAACTGGATGAAAATTTGGGCCCCGCCAACAGAAAGGTCCAAGAGCTTTTAAAAGAGAACGTTGAATTAAAAATGAGATATTCAATGCTTCAAGAAAGCACTTCAAACTTTAAGATTGTTAATACACAACTTGAGAATGAAAATCAAGAGGTTTTAAAACGTTCAAACAATCTTGAAGAAAAACTTCGAAAAACAGACCAAAGTGCTCAAACTCTTAAAATGATGATTCCTAAAGCTGAGAAAGTCCATAAGGGAAAATCGGGAATTGGTTTTGAAAATACAGATCAGGTGGAACATAAATTTTTGCCTCCTGACGCTCTATTCATATCAGAGGAAGATGAAAAATTGGCAGAGGAAAAACGCTTAAAAGCCAAAAAAGGAAAAAGCCCACTCTCGTACCAAGGCTTTGTGTATGGTTGTATACAATTGTCAGAAATACCAAAACCACCTTTAAAAAGAAAAGAAACAAATGTGAAAAGATTTTTCAAAGAAGTTCAACTTGCTACTTATGATGCTAAATTATGGCAAAATAAAGCAAGGAAACAGTTTTGTAATCTTAAAAATCACATTGAGCACACGTTAAAGGTCATTTGGTCAAAACAACAATACACCGAGAGTGACTACCGTCGTCTCATGTCATCAGACGCTTGGCTAAAAAGGGAAGTCTGTTCGTACTTAAAAGATGAGATTGAACCTCTTGTGAAAAATATCAATTTCAGTTTTGAACATTTTGAAAAACTTCTTGTCACTGATATGAGAGAAGATTCAAAGTACATCCATTCTCTTGAAGATGAATTTGATGCAAAATGCTTAAATTTTGATATTCAAAAAGAATTTTTCACAAATCAAATTGAGTCACTCAAGTCGGTGTATGTCAATCTTGAGCATGAGAATGTGGATTCTGATCATACATATTTTTTGAAATCTGAGAATCTTTGTTTCAAAAGGAAAGTCGCCGAACTTTCAAAAGAAGTAGCTGAAGTCAAAAAGGAATTGTCAAAAAGAATTGCTTCTTCTGAAAAGAAAAAGATTTTTGAAGAAAATTGTGATGATGTCAATATCAAGTTTGATTTGGATGAACTTGATACAAAAAACATTGAATTGGAACATGCTGTGGCATCATTACAAAAAGAAAATGAGCATTTGAAACAGACTTACAAAAACCTGTTTAATTCAATCAAACGTTCACGTGCTCTGAATCAAAAATCAAACACGAAACAAAAGGAGTCTGAAGTATTGAAGCCTCAAGTTACAAAAGTTTCCTATCCAAATCCTCTGTTTGATTCTAATTCTTCAGATTTTGAAACGGAAAATGCAAATCATGCGCTTCAAACAAAAGTGCTTGAGCTTGAAACACTTTTAGCTCAACGAACAAACGATCTTGAGGATGCAAAAACTGATCTTTTCAACAAAACGAACAAATTCGAAACATATTTTGAAAGACTTGAAAAAGAAAATATTGTTTTCGAACGAAAATTGGCTCGTAAAACGGATGATTCAAAAGCCGAAAAAGATCATTTTTTGAAACAAATTGCTTCTTTGGAATCTAAATTGGCATCTCAAGATCTTCTTCAAAAAGAATACAGTGATTTGCGATCATCATACAATGCCTTGAAAACAAAGTTTGATGATCTTAACCGTTCAAAAGGAAAATCTCCTGTTTCAATCAAGTTTCCCAAAGAGGGTAGTGTTTCGAAGAAGACTTACACGGGTAAATCTTCAAAACCATTTTCGAAAAAGGTTTCCCAGTTTACAACCTATTCTTTGCAAAAAGGAAGGAAGTTTTCAAAGAAACCACGTTTTTCTGAAACACCTACTCCTCCAAAGCTTAGCTTTCAAGGTCAAACATGTCTCATGAAGAGACTTCGAGATTTCAAACTCCACAATCTCGCTTTACATGGGTAAGGCAAGTGTGGAGACCAAAGCAAAGTCCTTCAAACTCTGAAACACTTCCGCTGCAAAACAAGAATGACTCTGCTTTGAAAAAGATTTTTAAATCTCCGTTGATTCCGCGAGTGTTATTTCCAGATGAAAAACCAGTTTTCAGTCCTCGTTGGAATTCAACTTCTTTGAATCAGATTGACACAACTTACAAATGGATTGCAAAACATGCTAAACCCATTGGTGCAGTGCTCAAATGGGTTCCAAAAGTTGTTGTCTAATCTGGTCAAAATGGCTTCTAATCATATCAGATTAGGACCCGCGCTTCATTAATGGCTTCTGAACACATCAGTTCAGGACCCGATCTTCAAAGAAAGGAAAGTGCTTCATCAAAAAATTTCGAGCACTTATCCTAAAAATCAATGGCTTGTAAGTATTTCAGCTTACAACCCGAGCTTCAACGTTTTGGCTTATGCGCACATAACAGTGTATAACCCGTTTTTCAAAGAAAGGACCCTGTTGTACAATTTAATGCAACAATCCTAAAAAGAAAAGAAGTTTTCATGCAAAGTTTATCAAACCAAACTTCTTAATCTTAAGCAAAATTTTATTCAAATATTCTTCAAAAGGTTTTCAAATCTTTTCAAAAATTTTGCTTAAGATTTTTCAAATCGTTACTCCCCACTTGCTTCAAAATTTACAAAAATGTCACAAATTGAATATGACCGGGACGGGTAATAATTTCAAGCTAGTCTAACTAGTGATGTAAGCGTGTCTCGCGAAGGTCATGTTCATTGAAAATCGATCATTTCAAATGTGCGAACTCTACCCAACATGTGCAATTTATTTCAAAAATGCATGAGCACATGTGAAGGGGGAGTATTTCAGAAACAATATTTGTTCCAAAAAGTTCATACAAAATCGTTTCTCCCTATTAGCTTTCCAAAAACAATGATTTTAATCAAACAGGTATCAAAAATACCATCGAAATGCTATTTTTGAGGGGGAGAAATGGGATTAAAATGTGATCATGGTTCGAATCTCAAAGGAGCTCATCAGAAAGACTCAGATTAACCAACGAATTGACGAAGCTTAAATTTCAGCAATCGAAAAGACTTGTCCTGGACGGGTAATAATTTCAAGCTGGTTTTCCAGTGATGTAAGCGTATCTCGCAAAGGACTTGTCTGAGCAGAATGTACCAATTCGAGAGATGATCATTGAATATGACCGGGACGGGTAATAATTTCAAGCTAGTCTAACTAGTGATGTAAGCGTGTCTCGCGAAGGTCATGTTCATTGAAAATTGATCATTTCAAATGTGCGAACTCTACCCAACATGTGCTATTTATTTCAAAATGCATGAGCACATGTGAAGGGGGAGTATTTCAGAAAATGCAAAACTCTTGAAGTGTTAACCAAAAATATGTTTTATACATAAATGCTTTGAGAGATTTTCACAAAAGGTTTTATGGCATGCGATCAACAAATCTAGGATAATCATGGAGTAATAAGGTGATTATGGTTAGGTAATGTCTAATGATCCGCCAGAATCGGAGGGATCTACCCAAGGACAATTCCAATAGTTTATAATTAGAAGTCCTTAGGTACGATTGAAAAAAGGAGCATAATGAGAAAGGAGAAAGAAGGGGTTGAAGAATGAAAAAGAAAAGTTTTTGTAAGGGTGAAAAGAAATAGCCCTCCATGAAAACTTAGGTCAGAAACCGGGTCAATACATATGCTATCAGTACTCACTAAGGTGATACTGATATTGAAGACAAGACGTCATGGACCCAGTGACGCGGTGCACAAACCCCTCCCAGCCACTCAGATATCTCTTAAAAGATATTTGTTTCATTTCTCACGGAGATCAATGCATAATCTATCGACCTCTCACTCCGAGATGTGTTGATATTGAAAAGGTGGCACTCTGCTCCATGCCTCCGACGACTTAAACCAAAACGCACATAATTGAGTCTAGAGCCATGAGATTCATCAAAGATCTCTTAGGAACACTTTCAATAAAATACACTTGTGTTCACCAAAAAGAACATAAGTTGTAAGTGTCATAATGAGATCTGAACCTGAAAGAGCTGGACGAATTATTGCTAACTGTTTTTATGCAGGTACTGAAGAAAGTCCATCGATCATCGTATGTCTCAACATCTACATTGGAAGAAAAGACGCAGTGAATACATGAAGATGTTGATCAAGGCAAAGAACAATCCAAAAGACAATACGATGAAGATCACAATGCATGAAGGAACGAAGAATCACAAAGTTCAAGACCCAGAAGTCTAAAGATCTAATCACGTAGTGCATATTTTGAATGACCATCCCTTAGGGGGAGATTGTTAGCATTACTTTTATAGTTAAAGTGATGGTTATTCAAAATACATTAGAACTTTGTATTTTGGGCTTTTGTTAGTTTTAGTAAGTAAATGTAATAGCTCAATCCAAGAGCTAAAGCCCATAAAAGCCTTTTAGGCAAAAGAGGCTGTGATATATATTCACCTAAATGCCTCATTTGTAAAGTGGTGCACAGGTGTATGTGTGTGTTTAATATAGAAAAGCTTAACTTCCATATTCTCTCTACTAACATATGATCCATACATATTGTGTCCCATCTCATCATCTCATCTCTCTTGTGCTTAACGTCCAATATTGTGTGATAAAGAGTGATTCTCGGCTACAATCTCTACATCGTTTTTGTTCCTCAATCTCTCCCTCTTTCAGAATCGTTTATGATGATTACAGAGACATTTCCTGAGTGTTTTTCAAAAAATGAGACGGAGATAAATATATATATATATATATATAGTGAAGCGTTCAAATGAGAAGTCTAATTTTTGTGAGAACGCGAGAAGAGATCTGGACCGTAGGATCCAGTCAATCTGATTTTGGGTGGAATGACATTTTTGTAAATATTGGATGAAATTTTTAGGGGTCTAAGTGTATTATGCTCATTTGCTTCCACACCCCTAAATTTCATCCCGTTTTTCTCTCTCTATTTCTATCACACACAATAAACACACATAAACTCAAATAGCAAACCAGATCCGTCATATCCGTCATCTCCTTCATCTCCATTATCTCTGTCATCTCCATCATCTCCGTCACTGCATCTTCGTCATCTCTGTCATCTCCGTCATCTCTTTCGCTTAATATCTGGCGTTGAGTCCGGTATTGACTTCGTCATCTCTAATTTCTTTTTTGCTTACATAATTTAGTTTTTAACTGTTTAACAACTGTTTTCTCCGGCGTTGACTATCTCATGAAGATGTTATTTGATTTATTTGATTTATTACACATCTTCACATTTTTTGCACTTGTGAAGATGTTCGTTTTATTAGTTATTGTTTTTTATTACATATCTATTTTTGCACATGTGAATGTTTTTAATTGATTTGTTTGATACTGTTTTTAGTGTTTGTTTGTTACATTGACTATCTAATTATGCGTTTGTGAAAGAATACTTTACGGATTAGTTGTTTGATGTTTAGAGATCAATGTAGGTATGTTTGAAGAATATTTGAGTTTATTATCGGATTTAAGTTTAGTTAGAGTATCTTCGCATGTGAAGAATATTATTTAGAAATGAAGTTTTTATGTTATTAGCAATTTTTGTTATGATTTAAATTTAGTAAGAATATCTTTCACGAGTGAAGAATATCCGCAAGCAATGGAATTTTGAGGTTATTATTTGATTTAAGTTTTGTTAGAGTATCTTTCACATGTGAATATTGATATTAGTGATGTTTTTAAAAATTATATTCACGATTGAAGAACATCAGTAAGAAATGGAATTTGTGATGTTAATAGCAGATTTTTGTGATGTTTTAAGTTTAGTAAGAGTATCTTTGTGCTTGAAAAATATCATGAATGAATGAATTTTCGATGTTGTTAGCGTTATCAAATCATTGTATCCAACTGAAATTCCCTTTTGAGGATCCCGTGATGTGTTGGTGTTAGTGTTTCATGATGGTTGCCTTAAGTGGTGCATTATTGTGAAGCCTTGTTTGATTCACTTTGTCTGTTTGTGAGGTCATTGTTTATAGGCTTAGATGGTCTAGCAGGCTGAGTGATTTAATGGTTATTAGAATCAAAAAGTTCAGCTGATTCAGATGGCTTATCAGTGGCATTAATTAGGTTTTGAATTATTAACCAAGTAATTTCTTATAGTATCAGTTGAGTCATTAGGTCTTGAATTAAAAATTAGAACAATACTCTTTCTTGTAACATTTACGAAATCTTATATACTAGTAATAAAGTACAGAAGATAGTTGATGGATATTATTTAAGGTTGGTTAGATTATCTTGATGTTTTAAGAATGTCTGTAAGTAATGATGATTAATTGTTTTCAAAAACTTCAGTAATCTTGCTTATTTTGTTTATTAGTAAGAATAAAGTTGAATTAGTAGAGTATTATTCTCAACATTTTGGTGAATACTGTTGAGAATAACGTGGTTATCTTCTTTATGTGTTTGTGAGAGACTTATAGGAATTTAATTGAATTAGGGGAGTATTATATGCAAATTCACAAATTTCGCCAACGAAATAAGTTTTTTTTCAACATTTGAAATCCTTACACGTATGTGCGTTACTAGAAATCCTTGTCAATGATCATTTAATATCCACATTCTCTTTCACGTGTTATGCAAGTTGTTGCAAATATAGTAAGTAGCTTTTTTGCAATTGTTGAACTGTTAATAATTGATTTCATTTATTTTCACTGGGATGCAGGCCATAGTTTCAAGTGTACAGTGGTAAATGCAGGTCTGCTACTGAAAACTTGGGTTATCAAGTACACTAGATCCTGGTGATTGGTTAGAGCTTTGGGATGTTGCCACACTTGTATTCTAAACTGTCCGTAAGGCTAATGATGGTAAAAGGAAGTGTTCAACCTGTGGAGAATATGTGTATCATGATGCAAGAAAAATTCCATTAAAAAAATAAGTTATTTTATTATCTTCATGTTACAAATATGGATTAATTTTTTTAATTTGGCTTGAAAGACTACTGATGATAATTATGTATTTTTTGATTTTTTATGCAAGTGTATTTGAATGGCTTTGAAATATTTTATTGTTTAGTGTTTACCATTGGTTTTTTATTTATTACTGTGTGTAAATTATATGTTGTATTTAAAATTGTTTGGATCACATAGGATATGTTTAAAGTATTAATATTCTAATTATGAAAAAATAGTAGTAATGTTCCTAATATTTTTTTCACAAGTGAAAAAATATTATTGTCACAAATTAAACTTTTTATAATTTTTATATTTTTTTAAAAGCATGAAAACTACTTTAAAGAATTTCATTAAGATGCTTTGTTAATTTTTAGAAGATGCTAAGATTGTATCATGTAATAGAATTAACTTTCACTTGTGAAAAAATACTTGAAGAATTAACTTTCACTTGTGAAAAAAAAAATCACTTTTGAAAAAATACTTTCACTTGTAATAGAATAAAGCCAGAGAAAATATATTTTTAAGGGGTAATTTTTTAGTGTTCTACATTCTACCTCCTCATGCAAAATAAAATAAGTAAACATTAGTAGAAGTATTCTTGGTAATTTTAGGTTTACCATGGGGTAAGTGGTCTAAATTTTACCTCCCCATACAAATTAAAATAACTAAACATTAGTAGAAGTATTCTTGGTAATTTCGGGTTTACCCATCTACAGTTGTTTCTACTTATATTAACTAAGCATTAGTAGGAGTATTTGCAGTTGTTTCTTGGTTTACCCATCAACTTTTTCTGGTTTACCCATCTTCATACCCATCTAAATTCTACCTCCCCATACCCATCTACAGTTTTTATCCTATGCTAGTGATGGGCCCTTCTTATTAGAATAAAGTTATGATTTCTTTTTCCTTCATGCGTCCAATAAGCTTAAACTTTTCTTCAGCTTCCACTTGTTGACGGATGTCATCTTTCGAAGCCCGATCCGGGTGAAATCTCAATAATGCCTCCTTGTAAGCTTTTCTAACCTGAAATCATCATCACATATTGATTTAGCATATATGTAACCAATTTTACCCAAATGCAATGCCTCCTCGTTAAATAGCATTATAAACCGTCAAACCGACAAACTTCCATTTTTCGTACTTTTACAGAACCAATTTTACACAAATTGAATGCTTCCTTGTTATATAGCATCATAACTCGTTAGATTACTACCTAGCATATAAGTCTATTTCTTTTCCTTTACATGTTTACAATGTCTATTTTCAGTATACAAGTTTTTTACACATTGCTGTGTTTTATAATTTTAACGACGTGTGAGGTGAATTATGATACTCCATCATACAGCTAGTAAGTTGTGATTTAGGTATAAAACTAACCTCAGTATTACCTTGACCAACTTTGAATCCTAAGCCAAACAATAATGTAGCCATATTATAATTCTTGTTGTCGAGTTTCTTTAGTCTCTGTATCACTTCACTGCCGTATTGTTCTTTCAGATTCATATTTTCCTCTTCCTGGCAAATAACAAAAGTATATTTAATTAACAACTTTTAATTAAAATCATATTCATCATAGGTGATAAAAGTAGAAACAAGTTCAAATGTAGGCAGAGGGACACTAGAAATTTTTTGCGAACCTTCTTTTAACTTTCCCGGATTTCTTCTACCCGTTGCTTTTGCCTTCTTTCTATTTCTTTGGTCTGCAAAAAAAATATGTAAATTTTTTTAGTGTAAAGTCACTAAAATTGCATTTTTTAATTGTAATCAATTTAATTTATATTTTACCTTTATATCATCAACTTTTTCTTTATCTTCTTGAGTGTCAAGTATCTCATCTTTTGATTGGTTGCCATGCCCTGTTTCAGAAACTTCCTCTTTTGATGGGCTTTCTGTCTTCTTTTCATTTTCCAAAACTTCCTCTTTTGATGGGCTGTTTCAAAATTCTTTGAAACATTATTGCAACCATCATCATCAGAGTTCTCATTTTCATTTTCATTATTCTTTTCAAACCTCAAATCATCAGCGTTCTCTTTTTCTTTATCATAATCATCAACATTCTTCTTTTCAAACCCTTTTGATTCATTATTTTGCCTTTCTTCACCTGAATCACCATTCCCTAAATCATCTTCAAAAAGATGTACATTCCAAAAATCATCGTTTTTGTTTTCAAACCCTGTTGTTTCATCTTTTCCGCTTCTTCATCTAAATCTTCATTTTCTTTTTCAAACCCCATTGTTTCATCGTTTTCCCTTTCCCCCTTATTCATCATATCTTCTCCAGAAAGATATTCATTCCGAATACAACGGTTGAACTTGGCTTTTATCTCTTTAAGCCTCGGATTATCTGGATTTTTGCTGGAAGATAATTTAAATTCATTCTTTATATCAAAGAGAATTTTTCCAGCAAATCAACATTCTGATAAAGTTTATCCATGTCCAACTGTTATTACAAAGAAAAAAAAAGAAATATGAGGGTATTTGATTCCTAATTTCTTCACACGTGAAGGTATTCAATAGCTAATTTCTTTACATGTGAAGGTATTCAATACCTAATTTATTTATGATTATAAATAAAAGAAAACCTTGTTTTCGGAAGAATCATTATCGTTGTTGTCCTTTTCATATATATAAATCCAGAATTCCCAAACCGCCATTGTCGAATTCAAATTTCTCTCTCTCTCTTTTATTTTTTCAGAAGTCCAATAGTTTATTCCAGGAATTTCATGCGGCATGGAGTCTGTAACACACTTTGTCGAATGAATGTATATAAGCTACAAAATAGAACAAGAATCATTATTTCTCTAAATTCTAAATATTAAAAATAATTCTTTTCACATGTGAAAAGTTTAATATATATTATAAAATAAAATTTAATTATACAATTTTCACTATTCAAATATTTTTATTTAACTGTACACAATTTTTTCATTTATAAACACTTACGGTCAGAGCTGTGACAGCTCCTTGATAGAAACTATACACATAATTTTTTCATATCTGAATATATTATATAATATTCATATATAAACACTTACGGTCAGAGCTTTGAGAACTCCTCGATAGTAAATATACACATAAAATTTTCACATGTGAATACTGGAGTAATAAATATATTATATAATATTCATATGTGAATATTGGAGAAACAAATAAACTTTTCACATGTGAACAAGTGATAAAAGAATAATAATGTATCAAAATTAACACTTACAATAAGTGCTGTCAGAGGTCTAACATAGTAACTATCAGGATTATCTCTCTCCCAATTTTCTTTGCTCACTTTCATGCAATCGAAAACATATTTGCACCAATCAATATTTTCTATTTTCGTTTCTTCTGTTATATAGGCAACAATTTGTTGAGGCCTACACTGTCCACCCTGTCCTGCTAATCCCATCACGTTGGAAAATAAAACAAGTATGCTCAACTTGAACAGAATTCCTTCAACTTTAGTTTCTTTAATGAACTTAGCAACTTCACTTGGTGTTGGATACCTTTTAGAAAATTTACTATACCATCTTTCGCTTAGAGAATCTTCTTTTTGTTTAATCTGAACCAAATTCTTGATATCCAGACCTCCTATAGGTACACCCAACATTTCATGAATCAAATATGGAGATATTAGAATATCATAATTCTTTAACTTTATCTTCATCTCCTTAGGTACAAAGTTGTCGACAACAAAAAGACCAATTCTTCCAGGAAGATCTTCTACAGCCATGTCATATAATGAGCCAAATCCCATATCTATTAAATCTTTCCTTTGACCTAATGTCAGTTTCTGTAACCTGGTAAAAAAATTTCACATCGTAATAAATTATCTTAAGATTTAATAAAGAAATACTTATGCCTTTTCTACGTATAATTTTTTTTTTCTTTATCTGATCATGATTATTACTTAACGTGACGTAACTCATAACTTTGATAAACGTTTTCCTACGTAAACCGAAACTAACCTACTCTATGTTTATTTCACATAAACATTCATATATATCAAGTATCTAAATATCATGTTATCTCATTTGCCATTTTACGTTAACTTGTTAACGTACGTTCATTAAATAATCCCGTTAAACATTTTCTACCCATTTGTGGTTTCACAAAACCCTAAAACTCTTATAATATTAATATTTAGCGTCAAAACCCTAAAACCTTAAGGTACAATACCCTCACAGGTCATGTACAAGTTTTCAAAGCATAAAAACCCTAATTTCACTAAACACCGGTATGAAACCCTAATTTCATAAACTTATGATTTTATGTGATTTTATCACAATTTCTAATTATTTTTGACATGTTTTCTATAAAATATAAGTGTACAAGTCTTTTAAACATGGGTACAAGTCAATAATGCATGGGATCATAACATTAGTAAAATTCATTATAAACCTCAGTGTGCTTATCCCTAAGCACACAAAACAAGAGTATTTTTGTACAAAGCCTTAGTATTTTCATAAATAATAAACTTAATGTAAAAGTCTCTAAGCCTAGTGTACAAGTGCCTAATGCCTGAAATATAAAGACCAGACATTATTAGTTTTAAATCCTACATAACCTAGTATATATTTAAGAGTAAATTACACGGATGGTCCTTGTGGTTGGCGTTGACTTTCACGGTTGGTCCTTTGACTTTTTTTTTGCACTCACAGTCCCTAACTCGGAAACTACTAACACATATGGTCCCTTGACCAAACGTCCGTTTGGTCAAGGCGTTAAGTCTCTTAATAGTAAGGGTATTTTCGTCATTCACTGTAGCATCTGTCTCTCCCTCTCTTTTCTTTCACTAACATTCACTAACATAAATCCGATCTTTTTTCTTTCACTGCAGCCACCAAAGATGATTTCCATCACCAACATCAAAAATCCACTCCATCAAAAATTTAACCACACAAATCCACCCAAACCGATTTAGATCTAAAATATTGGGAAACACACTTCAAAACCCAGATCTATACAAACACATAACTCAAAACTGATGTTGACTGAGATCGAGGAGGTGAGGGTTAATGGAAGCGAGGTGTATTCCATCGATTGTTTTCATAAGCGATTGTTTTGCTAAAGCTAGGTGCTGCAGTCTAAAGTCAATATGTAAGTTTTTTTCTTGTTTTGTTTAGTATTAGTACAAAGGTTATAATACGCCATTTTGAAAGTTGTTCTTCATTCATGTTATTTTAAATTTGCAGTTGGTTATTGTGTTTAGCATACATTGTTTATCGTTATTTTTTTTTATGTCAGGTGTCAAGAACATTTTCCGGTGATGGAGAACTCATCAAAAGAATCAAAACAAGAATTAAAATAACGGAGTTTCCGAAGGCAATTGCTGCCAAAGAACAAGCAATACAGTTTTGTTGGACGGAACTTATGATTGGCTTGAAGTTATGGTTAAAAAATTTCCATTGAGGGCTGATGTTGACTGAGATCGAGGAGGTGAGGGTTAATGGAAGCGAGGTGGATTCGCCGTTTTCGATTAGTTTTGTGTCTCGGGAGAGTGATTCGGATAGAAATCTTAATAGGAAATTGTGGAGTAATGTTGATGTGTCTCGGGTGTTCCTCAATTGGTTGCAATGTTGCCTCATTTCAATTGATCACAAGTGGCGATGATGGGGTTATATGTGGATAAGTAAGATTCTTTGTTCTACAGATACTTTTGTCTTTTTTAAATGTATATGCTTAAGCGCTCAAGTTGGTGTTTCGGATCTTTGGATGAGAATCTACAGAAGGCATTCCACAAGTATTTGGAGATCAGAGGGATCAAGCCGAGTGCAACAAACTTTCTGCATGAATACATGATTAACAAAGAGCACAAAGAGTACACAAACTGGCTCAAGAACCTTAAGAAGTTTGTTGAGGCTTAGTAATGCTTCCTTTGGAGCATTTTTTAAATGTCAATGGGTATTTTGGATCAAACGGTTATTGAATGATTTTGAGGTTTTGCACCATTAGAGACTTATAAATGAGCATATAAAAGATGTGATGTTTTAGTGTCTAATGAGTCTGAATTCTTGTGTAAGCTAATGTGGAATTATTAATAACTGCTAATTGCTGCTTTTGTTGCTGCAACTGTTATTTTTGCTCTGGCACAAGATTTACAACCAAGAATGGGTCTATTTCAGACCTTAAATCGTACTCACGTCTTTAAGCTTTTATTGTAACAAATTTTCAAGCAGAGCATATGATCCTGCATACTTGCGTTCAGTTTAGCAATCGTAACAAATTTTCACATATTTTTAGGATTTAGAATATTGAACTGTAAAAGTTCAATACAATAGAGAAACCAAAACGAAATATTCAATTATCTATTCAAAATGTAATGACATAAAAAACCACTGAATTGAGATAAAACATAGCCCTGAAAAACCATATTATATCTTCACCATGTTTACAACAAAAACAGTTGACAATTAAAGTAAGAACAAGCTGCACAAATTTGTGAATCCGAAACTTGTAAATCAATGCAACCTCTCTACAAGCTGCACAAATTTCTGACTAATCCTGTTCTCTACAATGATTTACATTCTCTTTGAAGGACATTTATACCTATCGAATCACAAAAATAGCATTTACAGATAAACTAGCATGCCATTATCACACGAGAGTAATTTCAGTTGAAATTCGCCCTGAAACCAACGCGATCATATGGTGCAATCTTTCTGTAACTTGAAACTGAACACATAGGTAAAACAGGAGGCACACCAAGAATAGCATTATCATTAGCATAACGAGTCGAACCACAGCTTCCCACACGATTATACCTTTGTGTTAGCCGACTAGCATCAACCACAAGCCCAGTGTACTCCCTTGCCACCAAAGGCGTAAACGAACAATACACCTCAATCCATTTATTCGTTTGCCCATCTTCATCCACAAACCTCAGCGCCTCTAACTCCTCCCTCGAATACACAACTTTCTTGGATCCAACAATCGCACTTTCACACACATCTCGATCTTCTTCCACTTCAATCTTTCCATTAACAACATCCATCTCAAGGTTTAAATTTAACACATCATCATTCTCATCAACGCTCTCACTTTCCACCAACTCAACAGTCGACTCTTCTTGATCCTCCCCATTCGACACAATCAAACTCACATCACTTTCCACAAATCCAAGAGCCGAGTCTTCCATAACCTTCCCATTCGACACATCCAACACATTCAAACTCACATCCCTTTCTTGAACCGCCACACTATTAAGAAAAAGGTTTTCAGCTTTGCTTTTTCAATCAAATTATCTGAATGTTGCATTTTCAATCAAATTATCGAGTGAATATTTGGAGTGACGGTACAATGAATGTGTGTTTGTATAGATCTGGGTTTTGGAGTGTGTTTCCAATATTTTAGATCTAAATCGGTTTTGGTGGATTTGTGTGGTTAAGTTTTTGATGGAGTGGATTTTTGATGTTGGTGATGGAAATCATCTTTGGTGGCTGCAGTGAAAGAAAAAAGATCGGATTTATGTTAGTGAATGTTAGTGAAAGAAAAGAGAGGCTACAGTGAATGACGAAAATACCCTCACTATTAAGAGACTTAACGCCTTGACCAAACGGACGTTTGGTCAAGGGACCATATGTGTTAGTAGTTTCCGAGTTAGGGACTGTGAGTGCAAAAAAAAAAGTCAAAGGACCATCCGTGAAAGTCAACGCCAACCACAAGGACCATCCGTGTAATTTACTATATATTTAACCTAACCTAACCAAATACTAGGAATATTCTTTCTATAGACCCTAAACTCTAGTACCACCCTCCTAAGCCTAGAGTACAATCCTTTTTAGCACAATTCGACCTAAACCCTATATTTCCATAAGATTCGACCTTAAAACTTAACCTAATAAACCCTAGACTCATTTTTACTTAAATGTAGGTTAACATGAGACCTAGATCAACTTAGTTACTCCAAATAAGACCTAAGTACAAGTCACTAAGCCCTAAGTACTAGAATTGAAGCATGATCAATCCAACATCAGGTTTCTAGTTCGAATTGAACTAAGGATCAATCAGACTAGTACTACATGAACACTTGTACATTCCCTAGCCTTAGAACTCTTCCTTTGGACTCATAAGCCTCCACATCTACATTCTTCTAGAAGAAGCACCATAAGTCAAAGAGTTAGTTAATATTTGTGGTAAGGGAAAATCCACAACACAACTTCATCTCCTCTACACCCAAGTGTCAAACCAGGTAAAATACAACCTCAACATGTCCCCTAGGTGTAGACAAGAACACCTAGACATCTCTAGAAGACCCATGATACTAGTCCTATAAATAGCGAGCCCTAGGTGTTCATTTTCACTTACCTCCTGTTCGAAACCCACAAACCATTACACTCTCAGTTAGGTACTGATGTTATGGGTCTAAGAGAAGTTAAAGAAGAAGCTTGTAGCAGCCCAAGATAGAAGATAAAGTAGTGTTACAAAGTTCCAAGTCACCTTGCTAAATATTCTCTCTACAATCGAGTTTTATCAAAAGTAAGTGTCCTCTCTCTTTTATCTCATTTATACACTCCCAATGAACCTAGACTTACTGTAGTACAAGCCCCAATAGACACCCTAGGTTAAAAAGCATGTTTACCTTTCTTTCTTTTTCCTGTCGAGCAAAAGAAACAACCTGTTAAAAGGTTTTGATCTATTTTCTAATCCCATAACCCAAGGACTCTTTAAAGTTAACTTAGACATGATAAGTAATATATTAGGATACTTTAAAGGTCAGATTGTAAGCTTAAAATTCGAAAACAAAACTGTTTTGTATTCTGATGTTGGTTGACCTAGGTTCTGAGTGTACCAACTTCACGTAATTATTTCACCTATAGAATGGACACCTAAAATTCTGAAACTTAGGGGAATTAAATACCTTGTGGCATAGATTAATAAGAATCAAGAACATAGGAAAATAGTTCATTGGCCTTGTTTTTATCAAGCCATAATTTTGGCCTGTCACGACCTGAACCAAAACAAAAACACTTAGAAATTTTTTCTTAAAAACAGCTTCATAAGCCTAACTTGGGAGATTAATTGTGACCAAACCATAGCATCTTAGGACGGATGATTTGAACCTATAGAAATACCATACTGTAGGCTAGTGAAAATAGCAAAGGCATAGTAAAAACCTCCTCATGCCTCATATAGATTTAAGCTTACTTTTGGTCGTAAAACATATTTTATAAACTTGTATTTTAAATTGTTTAGAGTAAATAAATTAGTACCATGAGCTGAGGAGCTAGGGAAAACTTATTTACAAACTTATTTTGATATAAATAAAAGAGTTGTAAAAAGTCATGACCTTTTACTAAGCTAAAAGTACGTTTTTCCTTAAAAAGAAACTCGGGTGCAAAGTTTATTTTACATGTAGGGTATTTTATGTCAAAACTCTAGACTTTTCTTATAAGTCAAAGTTAAAATAAAGTGAACTTGAGGTTAAAGGGTATAAAGTGTCATACATGAAAGTTCATGCTAGAAAATGTCATTTTATGATAGTTCGGGGTAAATATTGTCAATATCTAAAACTTTAGGTTAAAAAGTGTAATATTTTCATGACACCCCGGAAATATATTTTTGATATCTAAACTAGCTCGGGAACTAGGTTCACTAATATATAAATCTTATAAATAAAGACATTATTAACTTTTTGAAGAAACCTTAACTTATCTCGTAAAAACGTAAAAATCGTTAACAAACTTCTTAAAAGAGCCCATGATAAGGGTATATATTCATATAAGCTGAAAAACTTGATATATCAACTCAGGTTAAGTGTCGGAGACGTTTATCAACTTTAATTAAAACTTGTTTTCCATCCAGACTACGGTAACATCCAGGTGAGTTCATAGTCCCACTATTTTTATACGTTTTTCAAACTGGTGGGGAGATACATGCTACAAACCGAACACAAGTATTTTTCTGTATGCTATCCTGATTGATATTGCCTAAGTTGTCATTGTTGCCATTTCTGATAAAGACTCTCGTTTACATAGGAAAACGACAAACTCCTACCGGAGGGCATTATTACTTTCATTTAATTATGTCAGTAATCTACATCATAACTCTTTACTATGATGCTTATTGTTAAGGTTTGCGCGTTATGACGCTAGAGCAAAAGGAAAGGTTTGGCACGGGGAATTTCTTTGGGTCGACAAAATTTTGACAATGGCCCACAAAACTTTCAACAAAAAAATAAGTCAAACATCCGTTAAGTTTGGCACGACAATGTCGTGCCAAATTTCATAAACTTTTTTTTTTTTTTAATTTAAAAACTTTTTAAATTAGTTTTTATTTAAAAAAATATATGGGAAGAAATATGGCACGACAATGTCGTGCCATAATTTACCACCAAAATATTTTTCCAAAATTAAAAGAACCCGCAAAAAAAAAAGGATTAAAACTTTTTTAATATGCAAAATGGCACGACAATGTCGTGCCATATATTTATTTTTAATTTCAAAACTTTTTAAATCGCTTTTTTATTTTAGAATAATTATAAAAAAAATGGGTCGACATTTTTAATTTTAATTTCAAAACTTTTTAAATCGCTTTTTTATTTTAGAATAATTATAAAAAAAATGGGTCGACAATGTCGACCCAAAATTAGTTTTTTTTTTTTTTTTTTTTTTTTTTTTTAATTTAAAAACTTTTTAATTCAGTTTTTATTTTAAAAGAAATATTAAAACTTTTCTAATATATAATTAAAATTAAAAACTTTATATTTATAATTAAATACTTTTATAAAATTAAAAAAATATATTTAATTTAAGAACTTTTATTTAAAAAAAATATACATTCAAAGTCCATGCGAGTTAATAAACTGCTTTACGCCTGGTGAGACATTGTGGTTAACACTTGGCCCATGGTTAGGAATTGCATGTGATGTGCATTGTTGATGTCGTTAGCATTGTATAGAGCTCTATAGTCATCTCGGCTTATTCGTGTAATATCTCGTGTATAACCATATCATCTCGGCTCATTCGTTAACATCTCGGCTCGTTTCATACAGACTCAAACGAAACACGCGAGTTAATAAACTGCTTTACGCCTGGTGAGACATTGTGGTTAACACTTGGCCCATGGTTAGGAATTGCATGTGATGTGCATTGTTGATGTCGTTAGCATTGTATAGAGCTCTATAGTCATCTCGGCTTATTCGTGTAATATCTCGTGTATAACCATATCATCTCGGCTCATTCGTTAACATCTCGGCTCGTTTCATACAGACACAAACGAAACAAGCGAGTTAATAAACTGCTTTACGCTTGGTGAGACATTGTGGTTAACACTTGGCCCATTGTTAGGAATTGCATGTGATGTGCGTTGTTGATGTCGTTAGCATTGTATAGAGCTCTATAGTCATCTCGGCTTATTCGTGTAATATCTCGTGTATAACCATATCATCTCGGCTCATCCGTTAAACATCTCGGCTCGTTTCATACAGACTCAAACGAAACAAGCGAGTTAATAAACTGCTTTACGCCTGGTGAGACATTGTGGTTAACACTTGGCCCATGGTTAGGAATTGCATGTGATGTGCGTTGTTGATGTCGTTAGCATTGTATAGAGCTCTATAGTCATCTCGGCTTATTCGTGTAACATCTCGTGTATAGCCATATCATCTCGGCTCATTCGTTAAACATCTCGGCTCGTTTCATAGAGACTCAAACGAAACAAGCGAGTTAATAAACTGCTTTATGCCTGGTGAGACATTGTGGTTAACACTTGGCCCATGGTTAGGAATTGCATGTGATGTGCGTTGTTGATGTCGTTATCATTGTATAGAGCTCTATAGTCATCTCGGGTCAATCGTGTGACATCTCGTGTAGAACCATATCATCTCGGCTCATTCGTTAAACATCTCGGCTCGTTTCATACAGACTCAAACGAAACATGCGAGTTAATAAACTGCTTTACGACTGGTGAGACATTGTGGTTAACACTTGGCCCATGGTTAGGAATTGCATGTGATGTGCGTTGTTGATGTCGTTATCATTGTATAGAGCTCTATAGTCATCTCGGGTCAATCGTGTGACATCTCGTGTAGAACAATATCATCTCGGCTCATTCGTTAAACATCTCGGCTCGTTTCATACAGACTCAAATGAAACAAGCGAGTTAATAAACTGCTTTACGACTGGTGAGACATTGTGGTTAACACTTGGCCCATGGTTAGGAATTGCATGTGATGTGCGTTGTTGATGTCGTTATCATTGTATAGAGCTCTATAGTCATCTCGGGTCAATCGTGTGACATCTCGTGTAGAACCATATCATCTCGGCTCATTCGTTAAACATCTCGGCTCGTTTCATACAGACTCAAACGAAACATGCGAGTTAATAAACTACTTTACGACTGGTGAGACATTGTGGTTAACACTTGGCCCATGGTTAGGAATTGCATGTGAAACAGACTTAACATAAGTCAACCAGACTTAACTTTCCCACCAAAAACTCCCACCAAAACTTTCCCACCAAAATACTCCCACCATAATTTCCCACCAAGATCTGCTCTTATATACTAACATCTTATCCACACAACTTCACAGCCTCTTATAATCAAAACCACTTAACCTCAAAACCACAAACACACACTGTTATCATGGTGAAGATGGCGGAATTTGAAGCTTTTGCTTGTCCTTGTAAACGAGGAGACGTAATTCTGCGAGAATCGCATAAACCTTACTCCCGTGGTAAACATTATTATGCGTGTCCTTTATCAAAGGTGAACAATTACATACTTTTTTGTGTGTTATATAAATAATTTAGTTAGTTGTTAAAAATAATAGTTTTTACACTTTAACAGGGTGGGACAAAGGAGTATGGATGCGATTTTTTTTATGGAAGGAGGAACGACTCGCAAAAATGACCGGTTCTCTTGGAGCTTCAACGCCTCCAACTCATTCCGCAACACCATCCATAACGCCAACTCGTTACACTGCAGGACCTTCAACATCGAGTCCTGGAAATACAGAGTGCTCAAACTGCATCAAATTGAATCACCAGATAATGGTACTCAATAAAATGCTAGAAGTGTATATGCATCCAAACAAACACACAATTGATTCAGCTGCCTTATTTCACGAACTTTATAATGACATGCTAGGTGATATGGGAAATCTTCGTATGTAGGTTGTTGTTGTTGCTGTTATTGTTGTTGCTGTTGCTGTTATTGTCGTTGAGTTATTGTTGTTGTTTAATAAAATGTTGTTGTTGTTGTGAAAACTGATATTGAACGTGCTTTATGTTTAATAAAATGTTGTTGTTGTTGTGAAAACTGATGTTGAAACAACTCAAACTAAACAACTCGACAACCAAACGTTTTTAATGTCGTTTGGCCTCGGTCAAGCTTTTTTTTTGTCATTTTCTGCGTGGAACAAATTCGTACGGTTTAATGTCGTGGAACAAATGATAGCCGGGATCTCGACTCTTATGAACTAATTTAAATAATTTTTAATGTGTTCATTTATAATTAATTGAAATTATTTTTAATTTATTTAAATAATTTATAACAAATATTAATTATTTTTAATTTATTTAATATTAATAATTTTTAATTTATAAGTTAAATGGAAAATTTAAAAAAAAAAAAAAAAAAACACTAATAATTATGGCACGACAATGTCGTGCCAAAGTTTACCCCCAAAAATTTTCACCAAAATTAAACTCACCCGCCAAAAAAAATAATAATAGAGGTAGTCATTTGGCACGACATTGTCGTGCCATTTTGACAAACAGAAAAAAAAAAAAAAAAAAAAAAAAAAAAAAAAGTTAAAGGATGTGATTTGGCACGACATTGTCGTGCCATTTTGCAAAGTATTGACCATATCCTGCTTCTCTTCTTCTCTCTCAAACTTTACCAACTTATCTACCAAAAAAAAAAAAAAAAACGCAGCATATCTTAACACCTTCAATCACCACCTTCAATCCTTGATTAATTGACCACCTTCAACACCACCACAACCACCTTCATCACCATAGCAACCACCTTTAACGAAGAAAAAAAGAAAAAAAAGTTAGATCGGTGCCATCTACTCCATAGCAACCACCTTCAACACCACATTGGACACCACCACAACCACCTTCAATACCACATTCTTCTTCTTATTGATTAAAAGGTATGTTCTTTTTTTTTTTTTTTTTTTTTTGTTAACCGTATATTATTTTTTTTTTCTTTCGTATATGTATTTTTTTTTTTTAATTTTTGTTTGTTTTAAAAGTTATGTTTTATTTTTATTTTGGTTTGTCAAGTAAATTTGTTTTGGTGTAGGACCAGCCGAATTTTTTTTTTGGTGTAGATGGCACCACAGCCGCCGTGAACCATCTATCACACGAGCTCCACCACAGCCGCCCCACGTACAGATAGTTTAAAGGTTTTTTTTTTTATTGTGTTAATATATTTTGGGACGACAATGTCGTCGTTAAAGTTTTTTTATTAATTATTTTGGTTAATTTAAGTTTGGTTATTTAATTTAGGTTGTTTATTTTACGAGATTGTCGCGGGACAGCCGGGTTGGGACAGCCGGGTCGTGACAGCCGGGTCGGGACAGCCGGGTCGGGACAGTAGCCTTTCTTCTTTTTCTCTTTTCTTCTCTTCGTTTACTTCAGCCGTGAACTAGGTAATGAACACTGTGAATATGTCGTTTAGTTAGTATGCTATTGTGATTGTCAAAATAATTTCGTTGTTATTATATATGTTTATGTCATTCATCGATTGACATAGTATGATATTGTGAATATGTCGTTTAGTTAGTATGCTATTGTGATTGTTAGACTTATGTGACTTTTTTTAGGATTTTAGTGATTAATTTCGGACAACCCCCATCCGGAATTAATCATCCTATAGAAAACCCGTCCGAAATTAATTTATTAGAAATTAATTTAGGAAAGTCCCCTGTTTGGGACTGCTTTTTGAATGTTTTGTCTCATTTAGGATATGGATGCGTATAACTGTTTTACTATTTGAGAGAAATTCGACAGTATTTCCCTTTCACTCCTACGAATATGTCTTTAATGCACATATTTGGGGAGTTGAGGGGAAATGCTACCGAATTTTTTTCAAATAGTAAATCGGTTATACGCATTCATATATGAGACGAGGAATTCAAAGAGTGGGTTAGGATTGCCTTCCATAATTGCACTAGGTAATCAAAACAGTTCATAATTACGCCTTTTCATGTTTGAATGTGTTTATTTGCATATGTATATATATGTATGTTCATTTATTTGAAACTGTTTTTTTGCAACGCAGTCATGACAATTGATAAGACTTGGACCACTATAGCCAACCGTAATTCCCCTGAGTTTTTAGATGGTCTTTTTGCATTCATCGAGTATTGTGCGCCATTCTTACACCCCATCACAAAAAAGATTATTTGCCCATGTGTTCGTTGTGGTAACGCTTGGAATAAACCGCATACTCTCAAAACTCTTGAGTCACACATTTCACAATACGGGTTTGACACAAGTTATACCACTTGGATCTATCACGGTGAACCGCTTCCTCTACCCGTAGTAAACAACACACCACAACCACCTTCACCTGAACACATTGACATGGATGCATTCTTCCAAGATATTTCTGCAAATAATGACCCAACTCCACCATCTCAAACAACAGGTTCTCTACCAGCACAAACAACAGGTTCTCAACCAGCTCAAACAACGTGTCCTAACATGAGTCAAGGTTACAGCATGTGGCCGGTCATATTGACAGCATACAACACACCCCCGTGGATGTGTATGAAAGAGACTTCTTTAATGTTGACGATGTTAATTCCCGGCCCTAAATCAGCTGCAAAGGACATTGATGTTTTCTTGCAGCCTTTGATCAAAGAACTCCAAGAATTATGGGAAGGTGTGCCGACTTTAGACGCTGCTACGGGTACTCATTTCAACATGAAAGCGGCGGTTTTATGGACCATAAATGACTTTCCAGCTCGAAGTAGTTTGTCTGGGTGGACTGGACAAGGCTACTATGCATGCCCAACATGTAATCAGGACACTCCATCGCTTCCTGTAAAGCATAAAATCGCTTACGTTGGTTATAGAAGATTCTTACGCGTAAACCATCCAATGAGGAGGAAACAAAACGAATTCCATGGTAAACCTGAAAAAGGGCGTCCTCCTAGAAACTTTACCAATGAAGAAATCATGATTCAAATTAGTAAAGTCTTTAAACGTGTATCGGGGAAACATCCACGTATTGTTAAAGATAACCCTAAACCTAATCGAGAAATTGAATTGAATTGGAGTAAGCGTTCTATCTTCTACGAACTGGAGTATTGGCCCATTCTTCAACTGAAGCACAATCTCGATGTCATGCACATCGAAAAGAACGTGTTTGAGAGTGTGCTTAATACCTTGTTAATGAACGACAAATCCAAAGACACGCTAAAGGCAAGGCAAGACTTGAAAACTCTGGGAGTTCGAAAAGAGTTGTGGCTCGTTGATAAAGGAAACGGGAAGTTCGATAAGCCTCATCCAAAGTACTCTTTCACACCAGAAAACAGAAAACGGTTTTGTCAATTCATCAAAGGAGTTAGACTACCCGATGGGTTTGGATCCAACTTCAAGAAAAAAGTCATATTATGATGCAGCGGTTACTTCCTTATGGAGTTCACCAATACTTACCCAAAGACATTTCACCCCCATTAATCGAGCTCTGCTTATTCTTTAAGCAGATTTGTGCTCGAAATTTGACGCAGCAGGACATGGAGAAAGCTAAAAAACAAATGCTCGATGTTATGATTAAATTAGAGCAAATATTCCCCCTGCTTTTTTTGACATAATGATTCATTTGGTTATGCATTTACCCGATGAGGCTATTCTAGGTGGCCCTGTTTACTACAGGTGGATGTATCCATTTGAAAGATACATGAAGAAGCTGAAAAATTATGTCCGAAATAAAGCCAGGCCTGAAGGTTCCATAGCGGAGGGTTATGTTGCAGAAGAAGCATTAACTTTCTGCTCGCGTTATCTTAAGGATGTCGAGACGAGATTTAATCGTCCTGACAGAAATGACGACGGTGCACCTGAACAACCAAATAAATTCCAGGTGTTCCAGTCAGTATGCAAACCGGTGGGTAGATGTGTAGATACTCAGATGAAGCCAGATGTTATGCAGACAGTTGTATGGTTTATACTTAACAACAGTCCTGAAATCGACGCAGACATCCAGGCGTACAAAGAGTATGTTTCTTCTTTTTTATATTTTGAAGAACCCTTTTTTTTTTTTGCTAAGTTATTTGTTTTCAATGACTTATTCTAATATCATGAACTTTTGTAGTGAATTTCCTAACAAGAGCGTGGAAACAAGCTTTCCTCCCTGGTTCAATCATAAGGTAAACACATTAGATATATTACCTTGTAGTCCAGAGTTTTTGCTCATCTGAATCTGTTTGTATCTCTTTCGTAGATCCGTGAAAAGAGCGTGGCAAAAGACCCAAGCTGTAGTCCCGAGTTATTCTCTTTGGCATGTGGACCTTCATTGCGTGCATTTACATACCCCGCTTGCATAGTTAACGGTGTGAAGTTTTTGGTGCATGAGCGCGATAAACTTCATACCACTCAATGCAGTGGAGTTTCAACACCCGGGCCTGATGGAGAAATGTATTATGGTCAACTGGAGGAAATTCTGGAGCTCGATTATTTGGGCGACCGAAAGGTTGTGTTGTTTCGGGTTTTATGGTTCGACACCCGTAACCCTAATAATAACCCTACGGCACACTCTAGGCGTTCTTACATTGAACGTGGCATACGCCATATTTTGACTGATAAGGATGCTTTTAGAAATCAACAATACATTCTTGCGACACAAGCAACACAAGTCTTCTACCTTGAAGACCTTGCTAGACGACCACCTCATTGGAAGGTCGTCGAAGATGTTCATCATCGGAAGATCTGGGATCGGGATGTGGTAGATTCTGATCAAGATGTTATACATGGAAGCAGTTCATCAGATGTTGCATTGTCTCTTGGTTTGCCTGGTTTGAAGTCTGCGAATTTGAGTGTAAATCATGAATCAACAGAAGTAGACGCCCCACCAGATGATGCTGAAGAAGATGTTGATTTTGTTAATAATGAAGATGATGTCGTTGCTCATGTCCTTGATGATGATGATGTTGACGTGTCTGATGATGATGAAGTGAACCCAACGATTGTTGTTGAAGAAGTTTTATCTAGCGATGATTCGGATGATGACAATTGTTCTTAATTTGTAATTTGAATGAAATTGTTGCTATATGTTTAAACGTGTTCCTTTTATTTAAATGAAATTGCATGTTATGTTATGTTTAAATGTGTATATTTATATGAATGTGTGTATTAGTATTAATTGGTCCACGAAATTTTGTGTTCTTGTACTTGTAATTTTACAGATGGCGTGTGTAGCTCCCCAATCACACGGCGGGGATGCCGGTGGTGATCCACCACGACTGCCCTATTTTACTACGCCGGGCTACTGTGCAAGTAAGAAATTGTGATGTTTATTTTAAGTTTTTTATTGATAAAACTAATTTTTTTTACTTGTATTTTCACGACTCAATAACTTATGTTTGCAGGTTCGATGTCGATTAATACTTCGAATCGGTCCTTAAGGAAGGCGTATAAAGCGAACGGTAGTCGTCCTTTGCCGATCGGCTTTGACAATAATGATCTATTGACCTTTACGCCTGTGGGCACGTATGCCACGCAGTTCAGTAGTCTTTTGGGGGAAGTAGTTAGTGTACTTCCCTATGACTGCGAGTGGCACGAGATTCCTGCGCCTCTTAAGGCTCACATACTACCCGTTCTCGAGGTATTAATTGTTTATTTTATTTGTATTCTTATCGTTATCGACCGTTTAGATATGCGTGTTATATTTAAATTGTTTGTTTATTTAAATGCGTATATTTATTTGCAGAATTATTTCCAGATCGCGGAATGGTTAAACAGCCAGGAGCGAGTGACGGATGGGGAGAATGAGTACACGGTGGGGGAACGGGTATCTCTTGGTCTTCAACTTCAGCTCCGGAACATATGGCGCAAACATAAATATAGATTGAAGAAAAATTACTTTGACTCACAGCCGATACCCGAGACGGCAAGGCAAAATCCGCCGCCGTCACAATGTAAAGATTGGGGTAGCAGAAGCCGAGAGGAGTGGGAGTCATTGGTCGACTGGTGGTTGACTCCTGAACGAATGGAGAGATCTGCAAAAAATGCAGAAAATAGGGCAAAGAACAAGCATACAACCTACCAAGGGAGGAAGTCGTTCGTACAAGGACGAACCGAGCACGTAAGACTCATTATAATTTTTTGATTTTCAAATGTGTATATAATGTTTATATATAACTCGTTAATTAATTTATTTTATGTTGTATGTATAGCGGGTTAGAAGCGGGCAGAATGAAGAACTCGTGGAGACGTTTAGGAGAAACAATGCATCAAAATCGGGCGTCTTCAAAAATAAAGAGGACGAGGAGGCTTATGTAAGTAATTTATCTCTTAACATGCGTCATTAATATTTAGTTACTTGTTGTTTTTTAACTTACCTCTTTTTAACATAATTGTTTTTTTTTTTTTTCTTTTTTTTTTTTTTTTTTTTTTTTTTTTTTTTTTTTTTTTTTTTTTTTTTTTTTTTTTTTTTACTTACACAGTTGAAGATGAAGGATATGTGGGGTAAAGTTAAAGCCGGTACGGCCCCGCCGATGACTGAGAAGCAAGTACTCGATGCGGCAGCCCATAGTGACAACCGGCAAAATTTTAGGGGCGTTGGCAGGAAAATGCCAGGCGGCGGAAAAGCTTCATCGAGGTCGGCACATCGGCCTGTTGCACCAAACTATGCTACTGAGGAGGCTGTTTCAGCGGTGTTAAGGCAAAAGGAAGTCGAGATTGAGTTGTTGAAGAAGCAAAATGAAACGGTCCAACTTCAGATGCAACAGCAGCAACTTCAGTTCCAACAGCAGTTCCAACAGCAGCAATTTCAGTACGATCAGCAGTTCCGACAACAGCACTCCAGACAAGTGGGCCTCGAATCTTTCTTAGGGCAGTTTCTGAGCCACTACAACAGCATTAACCCAGGTACTCCGTGTCCCATTAACGTTCCCACATTTTCTGAAATGCCCCCAATTCCCCCATTTCCCAACCTTAATCCCGGCCCTAATTTCCTTGACAATTGTTATCGGCCTGTCTTTCCCGGATCTACTTCATGCCCCGGGGCTTCTACTTCTAACCCGGGTCCTAGTTCTAACCCGGGTCCTAGTTTTAATAATGAGGTCCTTAACCATTACATGAGACAAATAAATCCTCATTTGAGCAAAATTCCCGATAATGCTAATGCTAATGCTAGTGGTGGTGATGAGGAGGAGGGGGAGGAGGAGGGAGAGGAGGAGGGGGAGGAGGAGGGGGAGGAGGAAGAGGAGTCGGAGTAGGCGTAGTTTAATTTGTATCGTATTTGACTATTTGTTATTAGTTATGTAATGAAAGAATATATTGCCGAATCTTGGTTTGTTTTTGTATAAAGTTCGTATTTGTTAGTTTAATTAGTATCGTATTTGGCATTGTATCATATTGTCGAATTGGTATTGCGGATATCGGTTGGCTTACAGGTGTAACGGTAGGTTTTTTCCGGAAAAAATTCCGGAAAAAACCTGGAAATGCAGGCTACTGCTGCATTTTTTTTTTTGCATACTTGACACTTTGGGTCGACATTGTCGACCCAAAGTACAAAGAAAAGCTCGACCCGTTTTGTCAAAAGTGCAAAGAAACAGTGCGTGTAAATTACAATTTGTCTCGACAATGTTGAGACAAATTTTAATATTTTTTTAATAAAATTACACTTTGTCTCGACAATGTCGAGACAAAGTTTAATTTCTAAATTATTTTTCTTTATTAAATAACTTATTTAACAAAAATAAAAAATGTTTGTCTCGACAATGTCGAGACAAAATTGAAATAAATGTCGAGACAAATTGCATTTCCAGTATTTGACTGGATTGTGGGTCCCACGTTTATGTCGTCCCATTGCTTTATTAAATTGTCGAGACAAAAAAACTTGGGTCGAATGGTTTGTCTCGACCAAAAAAGGTCGACTTTGTCGAGACAAACTGTTTGTCTCGACTTTTCTTTGTGATTTGGCACTACATTGTCGAGACAAACCTTTCTATTTCTTGTAGGTTTGCGCGTTGTGAGGCTTAGAGCAATATCTACTGAACTGTGACATTACTGATTTACTATCTCTTACCTTGTGTTCAACTTATTATTTTATAAACACTATGGATTCACTCAACCTTTGCGTTGCCTTTTTAACATGTTTTATCTCAGGTAACTGAAGTACAACTTGGCACGGAGTGGCTATGGACTTTCTTCTTATAAAAAGAGTGTCCATTTTGTTATCATTCAAATGAATAAAGTACTTTTATATGTATTTCAGTAAATCCCACTAGGACCTCTATTATGTAAAACTCTGATTTAAATAAATGAATGATAACAGTTTTTATCTAAAACGTCTCTTTTCGATTCGTTTTCTATACTTATGACTGTGATACTTGAACATAACACCCCAAACTTGTATTCCGCTGCGTATATCTGAAATGGGGGTGTTACAGAATGGTATCAGAGCCGTAGTTATAGAGGACAAGGTATAAAACCTAGACTATAACTCATTTTCTAAACTTAAATGAAGTCCTCCGTGCCACTCCATTATTAAGACATTACTATTGCATGTTATGATAATTATTTAGTTACGATGTGAAATATTTATGATTTCCTGGTTGTTACAGAGTCATGTATTCCCCTATTCCCTCTATCGTTATCTCACCAGATATCGAGCCCGAGGAAACTATTCCTTCCACCCTAGTCTACTCTCCCACATCTAGACATGCTTCATCATCAGATGAGTAGTCGGAGCCTACCGAGGAGTCATCTGAGGACTTCGCCATAGTACCTGATATCGATCCAGCACCTGACGACCACTAGGATTATGTATTTATCTAGTAGCTTTTGTATGAAATCTTAGCCACGGGATATGTGGCATAAATAAGACACTTTACCTGTTTTGTTATATATACATAACATAACTAACAAGTTATTAATGACTACATGTTGTTGTGATTTTATTACATTTTGCTGTATTATGATATTGATGTATTTGGGTCAGTATGATTATTCTACATACTTATATGGCATCATTTGGATTGTTTTGCGACAATATTATTTAGATGCAGTTACCTTGTTATTTAATATCTTAATTTAACATGGTCAATATGCAAGAGATCTAAACATGTGTTTTCTTGTGCTATAAGTAGAAATATGGCCCGTCCAAGAAAAACAACTGCAGCCCCAGAAACCAATGCAGCCCTAGAACCAGCCATGTCCCAAACTGCCATCCGAAAGTTAGTTGCAGACAGTGTCGCAGCAGCACTCGAGGGTCAAGTAGCTGCAATGGCTCGTGCTAGCAATACCAGCAGGCCTAATGGAGAAAGTGAGGCTGCTACAACTCGTAAGTGCACTTATAAAGATTTCATGAACTGCAAGCCAACCTTCTTCAAAGTAATTGAAGGAGTGACAGATTTGGCTCGTTGGTTCGAGAGAACCGAGATGGTGTTTACTAGGAGTGGTTGCACTGAAGATTGCAAAGTTGTCTTTGCTACAGGGACACTTTTGGATGATGCTCTGTCTTGGTGGAACTCTACCGCCCAAACTATGGGAACTGAAGTTGCATACCAAATCTCTTGGGCTGAGTTTAAGAAGAAGATGATGAAGAAATACTGTCCCCGCACTGAGGTTAAGAAGTTGGAAGATGAATTTCACAAACTAGTGGTGAAAGGGACAGATCTCAAGGCTTATAATCGGAGGTTTCAGGAACTTGCTATACTTTGTCCTACTGTTGTGCCCGATCTCGAGAAAACTCTGGAGAAGTACACCGAGGGACTACCTCGCAGTATAGAGGAAAATGTCACCTCCTCTAAACCACAAACCCTAGAGGAAGCCATTGAGATTGCTCAGAAACTGATGGACAGGGAGATTAAGCATACCTCAACCCAAGGAAGTAATGATAACAAGCGAAAGCTTGATGATCGCAGGACCACCTATCACCATAACAATCATTTCAACAATAATAACTACCAGCAAAACAATCATAATAACAACCGTAATAACCCTCACAATTACCACCAAAACCATAACCACCATAACCAACAACAAAACCGCAGACATGAGATGGGTAGATCATATGCCGCCATGCCAGCTGAAGACAGTGGTTATGCTGGGAAGAAGCCATCGTGCAACCAATGCTTGTTGCACCATTATGGTCCTTGTAACGTTAAGTGTGCCAATTTTCAGAAAATGGGACATCAAACCAAAGACTGTAAGGCAACAGGAGCAAACTTACAGCCAACAACGATAACCTGCTACGGGTATGGCGAGAAGGGAAACTACCGGAATGAGTGTCCAAAGCCGAATGCCAACAAAAACAACGGTGCTCGTGCAAGGGCGTATGTGTTAGGAGACGAAAACGCGCAGCAGAACCCGGATGTAGTCACGGGTACGTTCCCTCTTAATCAACGCTTAGCTAGAGTACTATTTGATATAGGAGCTGATAGAAGCTTTATATCTGTTACTTTTGCTGCTTTACTAAAACTTACCCCTACCGCGTTAGATGATACCTATGAAATAGAATTAGCTAACGGCAGAATAGTAAGCGCTAACTCTATCATCTGAGGTTGTACCTTGACCAGCCTTTTAACATTGACCCTATCCCCATCTTTTCACCAACTTACCTAACAACGTAGACTGAATCTCGGGACGAGATTCCCTTCAACCGGGGGATACTGTAACCACTGGTAAAAAAATTTCACATCGTAATAAATTATCTTAAGATTTAATAAAGAAATACTTGTGCCTTTTCTACGTATATTTTTTTTTCTTTATCTGATCATGATTATTACTTAACGTGACGTAACTCATAACTTTGATAAACGTTTTCCTACGTAAACCAACACTAACCTACTCTATGTTTATTTCACATAAACATTCATATATATCAAGTATCTAATATCATGTTATCTCATTTGCCATTTTACAACGTACGTTCATTAAATAATCCCGTTAAACATTTTCTACCCATTTGGGTTTTCACTAAACCCTAAAACTCTTATAATATTAATATTTAGCATCAAAACCCTAAAACCTTAAGGTACAATACCCTCACAGGTCATGTACAAGTTTTCAAAGCATAAAAACCCTAATTTCACTAAACACCGGTATGAAACCCTAATTTCATAAACTTATGATTTTATGTGATTTTATCACAATTTCTAATTATTTTTGACATGTTTTCTATAAAATATAAGTGTACAAGTCTTTTAAACATGGGTACAAGTCAATAATGCATGGGATCATAACATTAGTAAAATTCATTATAAACCTCAGTGTGCTTATCCCTAAGCACACAAAACAAGAGTATTTTTGTACAAAGCCTTAGTATTTTCATAAATAATAAACTTAATGTAAAAGTCTCTAAGCCTAGTGTACAAGTGCCTAATGCTTGAAATATAAAGACCAGACATTATTAGTTATAAATCCTACATAACCTAGTATATATTTAACCTAACCTAACCAAATACTAGGAATATTCTTTCTATAGACCCTAAACTCTAGTACCACCCTCCTAAGCCTAGAGTACAATCCTTTTTAGCACAATTCGACCTAAACCCTATATTTCCATAAGATTCGACCTTAAAACTTAACCTAATAAACCCTAGACTCATTTTTACTTAAATGTAGGTTAACATGAGACCTAGATCAACTTACTTACTCCAAATAAGCCCTAAGTACAAGTCACTAAGCCCTAAGTACTAGAATTGAAGCATGATCAATCCAACATCAGGTTTCTAGTTCGAATTGAACTAAGGATCAATCAGACTAGTACTACATGAACACTTGTACATTCCCTAGCCTTAGCACTCTTCCTTTGGACTCATAAGTCAAAGAGTTAGTTAATATTTGTGGTAAGGGAAAATCCACAACACAACTTCATCTCCTCTACACCCAAGTGTCGAACCAGGTAAAATACAACCTCAACATGTCCCCTAGGTGTAGACAAGAACACCTAGACATCTCTAGAAGACCCATGATACTAGTCCTATAAATAGCGAGCCCTAGGTGTTCATTTTCACTCACCTCCTGTTCGAAACCCACAAACCATTACACTCTCAGTTAGGTACTGATGTTAGGGGTCTAAGAGAAGTTAAAGAAGAAGCTTGTAGCAGCCCAAGATAGAAGATAATGTAGTGTTACAAAGTTCCAAGTCACCTTGCTAAATATTCTCTCTACAATCGAGTTTTACCAAAAGTAAGTGTCCTCTCTCTTTTATCTCATTTATACACTCCCAATGAACCTAGACTTACTGTAGTACAAGCCCCAATAGACACCCTAGGTTAAAAAGCATGTTTACCTTTCTTTCTTTTTCCTGTCGGGCAAAAGAAACAACCTGTTAGAACGGTGGCAGTGGCAGCGGTATGGACAAACGGCATGGCCATACCGCCAGTGAACACCGCCGCCACCTCGGCGGTATGGCCAGCGGCAAGGGTTCAACGGCAATCTTTGCCTACGCGGTTTGGTGATTTCGAAATTAAAATGTATCCGTTGGGGAGTTAATTTTGGAACGTTGGGAGCACAAGAAACCAAAAAAAAAAATCCCTATATATATTAAACACTTCCATTTTGATTTTCATACTTTCAAACACATACATTTATAAACACAAACATTTTTAAACACATACATTTTTATCATGGATGGTGGCAAATCAAGAGGTGCTTCATCACAAAAAGGTCGTGGACGTGGCTATCGTCCACGTGTTCGTCCGCAAGCTCCACCACCGATGTATCCACAATACCCTCAATCGGGCTATTATCCCCAACCTCCACCACCGATGCATCAACAATACCCTCAATCGTTTAACTATCCCCAACCTCCACCACCGATGAATCCAAGCGAATATAACATATCAATGACGAGTGACTTCAACCCGTTTGGTGACTACCGTGAAGGTCCTTCGCGTCGTGAACCAAGTGTGGAACGCGAACTACCTATATATGGTGAAGACGATGAAGAGTGGGTGTGAGATTGTTCCCGAAACGCAACAACAAACTCAAATTGGTGTATATATATATATATATATATATATATATATATATATATATATATATATATATATATATATAAGTGCGTTCATGTGGTGTACAAGCTTAAAATAGATAAAATAGGTACACACGTGGACCGTTGGATCGATGTAGATTGATGAGATCAAAATAATTAATATTAATTAATTAGAAAATAATATTAATTAATTAAATATATTGCTTAAGGGTATTATAGTAACTTTGTTATGTCCATATACAATATCTCTTCTTAAATGCTCCCAATCTTCATACGTTATTTTTTTTTCACTCTCAATAAAACCAACCATGGCGCCATCTTCATCCCAAACACAGCAGGGTCGAAGCTACCACTATGATTCCTGTTCCAAACATTCAAGGTATTATTTTTTCAATTAATATTCGGTTTTCAATTTCAATTTTTTTCCCAAAAACACCTGTTCGTAACAATTAATATGCTTTTCTATTGTTGCTGTTCGTAACAATTTTCAACCATTTGTAAATGGAATTGTGCATTAGCTTATTCTAATTTTGCATTAGATTATTCGAGTATTATTCCTGTTAGTGTGTCGATAAGCATCAGTTGATCATATGTTTTCAAAAGAATATGTTAGTTGATTATGTGTATTGAAAAGAACCTGCTGTTCACACGTTAACAACCTGTGACATTTTGATTATGTGTATTGATTTCATGTGTTAGTGTCTCGATAAGCATCAGTTGATCATTCCTGTTAGTGTGTCGATATGCATCAGTTGATCATAGTTTTTGAAAATAATCTGTTAGTTGATTATGTGTATTGATTATGTGTATTTAAAATAACCTGCTCTTCACACGGTGACACCCTGTGACAGTTTGATTATGTGTTTTGATTTAATGTGTTGTTTTCAATTTAGGTGTATGTTGGTTATGTGTATTAGTCGAAATAATCTTTTCGAATAATGTATTCGTTGTTTATGTTTTGTAGCAGTTGGATCATTTTTTTTTGTTCGTTTCATTGTAATACATAATGTTTATTTCGATAGCAGGTGAGCCATTAACTCCACGATCATCTGATAATGTGCAAGACAATGTTGTTGATGTTGAAAGTGTCCCACAAGTTGGGAGTTACCAACCAACCCCGCCAGGTAGTAAGTTTTGGATTCCCGAAGCTAAGAAAAAACCCGTGGAAGGAACCTTGTTTGATACAATTGAACAAGCTTTCCAGTTTTATAAAGAGTATGGGAGGGAAGGTGGTTTTGAAGTTAGGAGGGGTGGGCAGTCTAACAGGAAAAAAAAAATCCTGATTTGAAGTACTTTTGTTGTTCTAGAGAAGGCTCGAAACCCCCAAAGACAGATAAGTCAAAGACGGATACAACATCATCTGATATCGCAGAAGTAGTAAAGGTGATTAAAAGACGGAAACGAGCATCCCAGCGTTGTGGATGCAAAGCTCTACTTCGTATTAGGAAGACCCCTGAAAATAAGTATGTTGTATACACCTTTTATGAAAAACATAACCACAGTTTGGTCCATGAAAATGATTACAAGTATCTTCGGGCAGCTAGGAAACTTACTTTTTCTAAACAGCAGTTGTTGCGTCAGCTTTCCAATGCTAATATTGGTCCCACAAGAGCTTGGAAAGTAATGAAAGAAATGTATGGCGGGTTTGAAAATATCGGGGTTACAAATGTGGAGTGTAGGAACTATAGGCGTGGTTTGGATAATTTCATTGGTAATCGGGATGCGCAGATGGTTGTCGAGAAGCTGTTGAGTAGACAAGAATTCTTCTCTGACTTTTCTGTTGAATACAAGCAAGACAAGAATGATAAAACCTTGATAGGGTTGTTTTGGGCAGATGCACAAGCAAAGATTAACTATGCTTCTTTTGGCGATGTGGTATCGTTTGATGCAACCTTCCGTTCAAACAGGTATACTGATACATCTAAACATACTATATGTACAAACAATATCGGTACACAAGTGTATATATCTTTGTGTTACATGCTGATATTAGCTTGCGTGCATACAGGTACAAAATGGTGCTGGTTCCTTTTACGGGGATAGATAATCACAATCGATGCATACTTTTTGGAGCTGCATTACTTGCAAGTGAAGCAGCCAAACGGTATACTTGGTTATTGAAAAGGTTTAAAAAAATCTTTGGTACTACGCCAAAGGTAGTCGTAACTGACCAAGACCCCGCCATGAAGATTGCCATAGAGAAAATATTTCCTGAATCAAGGCATCGTCTGTGTATGTGGCACATAATGCAAAAACTCTCTAAAAAGGTATTATTACAATCCAAATATAATAATGAATCACTTTAATTATTTGTTGTTAAACGTTTACATGTCTTTTAACTTCTAACTTTTTGTAGGTCGGCCCAGATTTATGTAGTGACACTGATTTCAAGCGCCGTTTATGTGATATAGTTTGGACCGACAAAATCGACCCCGATATGTTTGAATCGGAATGGAAATCTATCATGGAAGACTTCAATTTGAATGAGAACAAATGGCTGAACGATATGTTTGGCATGCGGACTAAATGGATACCAGCTTACTTCCGTCATGAACCCATGTCTGGCCTTATGCGCACTACATCCAGGTCCGAGAGTGAAAAACCACTTTCTTGGGCAGATTACCAACCCGCACTTGAGTCTGGTTGAATTTCTTAGCCATTACGATACTGCAATTGACTCACAAAGATTCATATATGGCAAGAATACACATAATTCGAACTACACAACGCCTGATTTTAAAACTCATCTGCAAGTTGAAAAGGAAGCCTCTGAATTCTACACACACACAATTTTTTATGATGTTCAAGATGAGATTTTCTCATCGTTGATGTACTGTTGTTCACTGAGTGTTCAAGAGTCTGGTACGTGTTCTACGTATGTTATTCGTGACACAGAAGCCGACTACAAAATAAAGCATGCATCCGTGCAAGTCAAGTATGAGGTAACAATATACATTTTTTCTACTTTTTCTATTTGCGTATATGCGTATTTGCTGTTGTTTTGTTAACGGTCTTTTTAATCCCATATGCAGGTTACGTACGTACCTTCTGAATGTTCTGTTCAGTGCACTTGTTTAAGGTACGAATGCTATGGTTTATTGTGTCGTCACATTTTTTACATTCTCCGTATGTCCAAGGTACACCACTTCCCAAAACAATACATGGACAATAATCATGCATGAATATTCGAGCGTGTATATTTGGAGTTGCAAAAAAAAAACAGTTTTGTGTTTATATATCCTTCTCAGTAGTGGTTTTCAAATGACAAAAACATTATTAGTGAGTTTTTATGTTTGATATTTGAACTAGCTTCGAAATAAGCTAAGAGCAAACGCCTCCTTTTCTCGAAGTTGTTGCGTATTGAAAATGAAGAGAGGTTTTAGAACCCACGACTTGCTCCTCCCTCCCTTTCTTCTCTCGTTCACAGTAAGCAAAAGGGAATGAGTTGCAATTTGTGTTTTGTTTTTGATTTGTGGTTAAACTGAATATGGATTCGCATGGGTATTAGGAGGTCAACTCTAGCGACATATGGGGAAAACAAGGAGAAAGGGACAAGAGAGTGTTTGAGTGTGACAGTATGTCGAGTATATATATATAGCAAGAGATTGAGAGGCTTTGTGTTAGCATTTAATTTATGCTATTTGGAAGAGATGGTCATTTGCTACTTAGAATTAATGTGTCATGTATATTTTGTATTTTAAAAGTGGGCTTGTAGTGTTAGGTCTATTAGTAATCAATGTATAAGTGTAACATATTTACTAGCCCACTCCATGTTTCATCAAAGCCCACCTAAAGCCCATTAGGTTGGCTGTTTGTTGTATATCTACGCCACACACACACTCTGCTAAAGAATGCCTCATTCAAGATAAGAAAAAGAGTGTGTGTGTGTGTATCCAAGTCCTCCCTAGTCTTTGTATTATCTTTCATATTAATGAATATAATCATTTGACTAGAAATAACCATATGATCCATACAACTCTATTTCTTATTGTTCTTAAGTGATTGTGAGTGTCATCATCAAGTGCTTGTGTGTGTGATAAAGAAGAAGCTTCGGTCCTAACAAGTGGTATACATAGAGCAAGGTTCAAGGTAGGAGTATCCTTATTATTTTTGCTTGACCCTAAAGATTAAAACAAACTTTGTTATTTTTCTTTCATTAGAAAGGTTACAAATTGTGTTTTTATTCTTTTCGATCCACAAAAAATTAAGGATAAAGTGTGTTTGTTAGAAGTGGCTGTGAAAACTTTGGTAAAAAGTTTAGTATTTTGTGGTGTTCTTGGTCTTCAGATCGTATGTCATCACCAACTTTGTAAAAGTTGTGTTGTTGATTATTTTAATAATTAGGTGAATTATTGAAGTAAGTGAAAAGTTAGTAGAAAAGTGGCAGAGAAGTATGGGTGTGTAAGATATGTGCATGGGCAAAGCATGGGGAAGTGAGAAAAAGGACAAAAGTTAGTATTTTCTGCAGTTCTTTCGCAATTCATAAAGTCAAAGGTCTCTAGGAATTGCATTTCTCTCGGAATTGCTTCATTTCTCTCGGAATTGCACATTTCTCGCAATTACTGCTGTTTCGTCGGAATTCGTCTCGCAATTGGCATTTTTGTCGCAATTCAGTGTCTGTCTCGCAATTGCTCTATCGCAATTCACTCTCGCAATTGTCGCAGGTCTATCGAAATTGGGCAGTCTCGCAATTCAGCGAAAGTCTCGCAATTCCACTTCTGTCGCAATTGAGTCTCGGAATTGGGGTTTTTATCGCAATTTGTCCCTGAATTGTACCAGTCTCGCAATTGCAACATTGTTTCGCAATTGGTGGTGGTTTATCGCATTTGGTCTCGCAATTCATACTTAAGACCCGCAATTGGTGCAATTTTCGGAATTGGCAACTTCAGTCCTTGTACTTTCAGCAGAATTAGAAGATCTTTCGGATTTGACACTTTTGGCCCTCGCAATTGTGATTAAAAGACTTCAAAGTTAGATAACTTTCAAGGATTTGATTCGAACGTAATTTCGTCAACTCGAAAGTGAACTCGGTATTTTTACTCTTGTATAAGAGTGTAAAATACTTCGACAAACGGTTATCTAACCTTTTGTATAAAAGTGTTAGATTTTATATAAATTACCGATTTATATAAATTAGATATATCTCTATCTAAATTGATATTTTGCCATAATTTGTATAAATTTTGGTCAAATTGATATTTCTATAGAAATTGTCGAGTTTATCTAAATTGTAATTTACATAACTTTTGTCGAAATTGTAAACTTTTGACTTTGTCCTAATTATACTTGAATCAAGTTTCATAACGTTATTTAATTTGCTACAACTTCATCGATCATCAACAACAAACCAAGGCATCACAACAACATCAACCAAGTTCAACCGTCAACAACAACGTCTCCTACTTTGTTGCAAAGATCCTAAATCCACTTTATCATACATAATTTTAAAGATGACTACACAACAAGACATACATGCCGCAGGTTCAGAAAACCGACCTCCAATGTTGGAAAAAGGTGGTTACCTTCCATGGACAAGTCGTATGCTTCGATATATGAGATCCAAACCTAATGGACAAGGTATACTCTTGGTTAACTCCGTCAAGAAAGGTCCATTACAGCCTGGTGAGATTGAAGAAACAGCTGGAAACCCTAATGCAGAACCTCCCGTCGATCCAACGTACCGACCCAAAGAGGAATCGGATTACACTGAAGCAGATTGGAAGCAAATTGAAGCTGATCACCTAGCAATGCATCTAATCCAACTCGGTTTACCACAAGAAATATTTTGTGCTGTAGATAGCTGTGAAACTGCCAAAGAAATGTGGGATCGAGTTAGACGTCTTTGTCATGGTACAGAAATTGGCATTCAAGAAATGGAAAACAAGCTTCTGACTGAATGGGAGAAGTTCACAGCAACACCAGCTGAACAGATTGAATCTTACTACACACGGTTTTGTACTCTAATGAATGAGTTGATCAGAAACAATTTGGCACCAAAACAAATTGTTCAAAACATCAAGTTCATCAACAACCTTCCAGAAGAATGGGGACGATATGTTACTATTGTCAACCAAACTAAGAATCTTCATGATGTGAACTACGATCAACTCTATGACTTTCTCAAACAAAACCAAGCAGAGGCAAATGAAGTCAGAAAAGAGAAACAAGCAAAACAACAAGATCCTCTTGCACTCATAGTCCAATCACCTACACCTGCAACAGTCAGTGCACAACCATCATCATCATCATCCACTCAGCAATTCATGCAACAACAGTATATTCCACAATCACCATTCTACCCACAACAACAATACCCACAACACCCAGATCAAGACGATCAGGATGAGTCAACTGCTGCTTTGACTCAAGCTTTTGCTTACCTATCAAAAGCATTCCAAGGACGTTACTCCACACCCACCAACAACAATCAACGAATCTCATCGAACACTCGCAACAAGCAGATTGCACAGCCGAGTTTCAACATGGGACAGCAAGGACAGATGGTTGGGGGATATGGGAATCAGCAGGGATATGCTCCAAGATTTCAGATGGGTAATCAGAATGCAGGGCAGTATGTTGGTAATCAGATGGGTCAGTATGCAGGGAATCAGATGGGTACAGCTGTTGGTAATCAAAGGGTACAGAATGCTGGGAATCAGTTTAGGAATGTTGCTCAGGGAGCTGGGAATAGAAATCAGGGAAATATGATGAAGTGCTTCAACTGTCAGGGTATTGGTCACATGGCTAGGAACTGTCCAGACAAGCCGAATAAAAGGGATCCAGCGTATCTGCAGAAAGCATTAATGTTGGCAAACAAGGAAACGGCTGGGCTTCAGTTGAGTGCAGAAGAGAATGACTTCATGGCTATTATGGATGCTTCAGAAGATCAAGAGGACATCGATGCAAACTGCATTTTTATGGCAAATCTCCAAGAGGCAAAGTACGACACAGACTCAGAAGCACCTCCTGCTTTTGACACTAATGCGGTTTCTGAGGTACAACCATATGCTACATGTCACAATAATGAAATGTTTGATATGTCACCTCAAAATGAACAGCATCCTGAGACCCCTAATCTCATTTATGATACATACATGGACGAACCAAGTTGTAGTAATACTAATTTGGAAACTCCAGATATGGATCCTAATGATGAATTCGAGTCACAGCATACTGATAATGATGAGGAAACACGTGCTATGTTTGAATCATTATTGCAAAATTGTAGTGTTGAAATAGAAAAGGTCAAAAAGGTCAATCGCGATGTTAAGGCCGCGAATGAAAAATTGACCACTGAGCTTGAGAGTTATAAGGTGAATGCAAGAGCTTATGATTTTCATAACAAAAAACAGTCGGAACTTGAGGTTAGCTTAAAAGATTCTGAGTTAAGAGAAAAACGTTTACAAATCAAATTTAACACTCTAGATGTTAATTTGAACAATCAAATCAAATCTCTAAACAAGGAAATTTCTGAACTAACCACCCAACTTTCAAAACAAAAATCAACTTATTCCAATCTTGAAAAAGAAAAGAAGGAGTTGAATGAAAGGTTTTTAAAACATGAAAAGGATCTTCTTAAAGAGATCTCTGACAAAAAGGAAACCATTGCAAAGTTGGATGAGTTGCTTGTAAAAACGGGTCATTCTGCACAAACAGTTAACTTATTAATAAACGATCCAAACCCGATTTTACATACAATAAAGAAAGTGGCTATCGGTTATAAAAACCCTTGTAATCTCAAGAAAGCTCAGAAAGGACAGAATGTGTTATATGATGGTACTCTTATAAATGATGTGCATGATCCTCTAACGGGTCATGATTCTGATGAATCGATTGAGCTTTCCGAAAAGAGTAGAATCAAAATGAAACAAATGAAACCAGAAATTCAACCAATTGATTATAATAAGCTTCATAAAGAGTATGGTCTTCATCTTGTTAAAAAGGAGTCACCTTTGTTTTTTCAAAAACCAGTGGTTTTCATAAAACAAAAAGAAGTTTCAAAACATCTGCCTAACATCGAACAAATGGCATCTAAAAACACTTATGATACAAGTGCAGCTAGACTATATTTGGTTGATCTTAAGCAGAGAATTGAGAAACTTCAACGCATTGTGGCTTCCAAAATTAACAATAACAAGTTTGAATGGTTTCCGGGTGTTCAGGATGAACTCAAAAAGATTTTTGAAAAGGAAATTAATCCACATGTTGCTGCAATTTATGCGGTTGTTCAAAATGTGGAAAATAATCTTTTGAAAGAGTCTGCAGAATTCGTTAAGGATCACAAATCCTTAGTGAAGGAAGCAAATGAATACTTGGAACGCATAAAGGTTTTGGAACATCAAAATGACTCTTGCTCTTTCGAAGCTCTATCGACTGATATCATGTCCATTATTTTCCAAACATATTCTGTTGAGGATGATGAAACACTTCGAGCTGAGACTTCTCAAATTGTTGAAAAATATGAAAAGGCGCTTTTGAAACTTGAAAAACAAAATTGCACATATTTTAAACAACTTGATACGAAAAAGGAAGAATGCAAGTATGACAAACTGTCGTATGAGCGTTCTTACAAACAGTTGAAAGAACAAATTGATATTTTGAAGTCTCAGCTTGAATGTCAAAAAGGGAAGGGTGAGGAAACTTCGGGTATTGCACCATCAACCCCCTTGCCTAATGAGAAACAAAAAGAGAAAGCTGTTGTCAAGAACACTAATGTTATAGCACCTGGCCTTTATAGGATTAGTCCCACTACTACGTCTGCCTCTACATCTAAAACATATAGGGCGATAGACAAAAGTAAGAAAGATACTCCAAATGAGTCTAGGAATGCTACTACAACATCTCAGGACAACAACAAAAATTCTAATGAGTGTGCCTTACCTTCTACAGGAATAGAAAGCAACTCTAGGAGCAAAAGACAGTCTAGGAGCCATAACAAGAAACCTAGTGTCTCGCCTGTTTCTGAGAGTGCAAGCAAGAAAGTAGAAGAACACCTTAGGAATTTATCGCTTTCCAAGAAGAAACATGTATCATCTAGTTGTAATGATAAGACTCCTATTTCTAATGCATGTAATGATTCTGATTGTTTAATGCAAAAGAAAACTTTGTCTGTAAATGCTTGTGATGATAATGTTTCTAATGATGTGAAAAAGAATGATATGCCTGAACAGAAAAAGGGTCCTTTAGTAACTAAGGCTAAGTCTAGATATATTCGAAGACTTATTGCAAAAGCTAGAAAAACCACTAGCAGCCTATTGCCTAAGGATCACTCTAAGTTTTGTGCATGGAAACCAACGGGTAGAATGTTTACACTTAAGAATGGCACATTAGAAATAGTTCCCAATGCATCTCAGGAAACCAGTTCTAAGTGTAATTCTCCTGTTACATCTAACCCCTTGGAACCAAATGTTACACGGTTTCCATATACAAATTCTTCTGTTCTTCTCAGGTCATTGAAATCTGTCTTTGGATCGTCGACTCGGGTTGCTCCAAGCACATGACCGGGAATCTGAAGCTGCTGATCAATTTTGTGTGGCAGTTCATGGGGACTGTACGTTTTGGGAATGATCATGTTGCAGCTATTCTGGGTTATGGAGATCTTCGGTTTGGAAATTATCTGATCACTCGGGTTTACTATGTCGAAGGGTTGGGACACAATCTGTTCTCTGTCGGACAGTTTTGTGATGCTGATTTAGAGGTTGCTTTTAGGAGAAACACTTGTTTTGTCAGGAATTTGGTGGGTAATGATCTCTTAATTGGGAATCGTGGCACCAATCTCTATGCAATTGACATAAACCAAATGGCCTCTTTATCTCCTATTTGTCTCATGACCAGGGCAGGTGAAACAAAATCCTGGTTGTGGCATAGACGTTTGTCCCATCTGAACTTTGACACGATCAACAAGCTTGCCAAAGACAACATCGTCTCCGGTCTTCCAAAATTCAAGTACACCAAAGAACACCTATGTCCATCATGTGAGCAGGGAAAGAGCAAAAGAGCAACATATAAACCTAAACCCGTACCTAGTTCGGTTGATAGGTTGCATTTGTTGCATATGGACTTATGTGGCCCGATGAGAGTTCAAAGCATAAATGGGAAGAAGTATATTCTTGTAATTGTTGACGACTATTCAAGATATACATGGGTAAAGTTCTTGAGATCAAAAGATGAAGCACCAAGCACCATCATCGCCTTTCTGAAGCGGATTCAAGTTCTACTTCAAGCTCCAGTTAGGATAGTTCGAACGGATAATGGCACGGAATTTGTCAATCAGGAGTTAAGAACATTCTGTAAAGAAACTGGTATTACACACCAGACATCAGCTGTTAGAACTCCACAGCAGAATGGGGTAGTTGAAAGAAGGAATAGAACCCTTGTAGAAGCTGCTCGCACTATGCTGATTTATTCCAGTGCTCCATTATTCTTATGGGCTGATGCTGTTTCAACTGCTTGTTTTACTCAAAACCGATCCCTAATCCATCCAAGATTCAATAAAACCCCATATGAACTTATAAACAACTGAAAACCGGATATTTCTTATCTTCATGTATTTGGCGCTTTATGCTATCCAACAAATGACAGGGAAGATCTGGGAAAGTTGAAGGCTAAGGGTGATATTGGAATCTTCATTGGTTATTCTGAAAACTCGAGGGCATTCAGGGTGTATAACAGGAGAACGAAAAAGATCATGGAGACGATGAATGTGAAGTTTGATGAAATTTCACAAATGGCTTCTGAGAGACTTGCTCTAGAACCCGCGCTTAACCCGATGACTTCCGGACATATCAGTTCGGGACTCGCACCTCAAGGAGCTCAATCAATTCATAAGGAACAACCAACATCTCAAGAACTGGAGAATTTCTTCGAGTTCATGTACGATGAATACTATGGTGGCGCTTCGACAAATGCATCTAACCAACATTCCGCTGCAACCACTCAACATCAACAACCACCACCACCTCCACAAAATCAAGATGCATCAACAACATTTGAAGCTGACGCACCATCTCCATCCACGTCATCAACATCTACTCCTAAAACTCCATTCATTGAAATTGTTCTACCAAGAATTGATGAGCAAGAACAAAATAATGCTGTGTTAGACGATGAAGTCTTTGAAAACCCGTTTGGAACGGAATCTGGTGAATCATCTTCCAGATTACATGAACCGACTAACACACAGTTATTCAGTCCAAGGTATCCTTCAACATTACAGTGGACAAAAGACCATCCGATTGAACAGGTTATTGGTGAACCCTCAAGACCAATTCAGACGAGAAAACAACTGCATACCGATTGCGACATGTGCATCTATGTCTGCTCAGTCAGTCTCATAGAACCTAAGAACATTCGGGATGCAATGGCAGATAATGCCTGGATTGAAGCGATGCAGGAAGAACTTCTTCAATTTCAAATCCATGACACCTGGGATTTAGTTCCAAGACCAATTGACAAACTAGTCATTGATCTTAAGTGGTTATGGAAAAACAAAAAGGATGAAGAAATGACTGTGATTCGCAACAAGGCTCGTCTGGTGGCAAAGGGATTCAGGCAAGAAGAAGGGATAGATTTTGAAGAGTCATTCGCACCGGTTGCAAGGCTTGAAGCAGTCAGGATTTTCTTAGCTTATGCCGCTCACAAAAACATCACGGTTTATCAGATGGACATCAAGACAGCTTTCTTGAATGGAACTCTGAAAGAAGAAGTGTATGTGAGTCAACCAGACGGTTTCGTTGACAAAGATCATCCAGAATACGTCTACAAGCTAAAGAAGGCAATCTATGGTTTGAAACAAGCCCCACGGGCGTGGTATGACGAGTTATCATCTTTCTTGTTGTCAAATAATTTCACCAAAGGAACAATTGATCCAACCTTGTTTACAAGAAAATACAAAAATGATATCTTGATTGTTCAGATTTATGTGGACGACATCATATTTGGGTCCACTAATTCTGAACATTCAAAACATTTTGCAAATCTCATGCAAAGCAAATTCGAAATGTCCATGATGGGTGAATTAAAATTCTTTTTAGGCTTACAAATTCATCAATCCTCACGTGGTATTTTTCTTAATCAAGCTAAATACACAATTGAGATTTTGAAAAAACATGGTATGGACAATTGTGACTCTGTTGGTACTCCAATGGTCACTTCACCAAAAATTGGCGCTGACCTATATGGGAAACCCATGGATCCGAAGAAATATCGGAGCATGATTGGTTCTCTCATGTACCTAACTGCAAGCCGACCAGATATTCATTTTGCTGTTTGCTTACTTGCACGGTTTCAGGCAAGGCCTACCGAACTTCACCTCCAAGAGGTTAAACGGATCTTTCGATACCTTCGAAGAACCATTAACATGGGACTTTGGTATCCGAAGGATTCGGAGTTTACACTAATTGCCTTTTCAGATGCCGATCATGCTGGATGCCAAGTTACAGCGAAAAGTACATCAGGAGGAGCGCAATTTCTGGGAGAAAAGCTAGTAGGCTGGTCGTCAAGAAAACAAGATTGCACTGCTTTATCAACAGCAGAGGCCGAGTATGTGTCTCTATCTGCGTGTTGTGCTCAAGTTCTTTGGATGAGAACACAACTCACAGATTATGGTTTCTCTTTCAACCGCATACCTTTGTATTGCGATTCAAAAAGTGCCATAGCCATCTCGTGCAACCCAGTGCAACACTCGAAGACCAAGCATATTAGAGTCCGCTATCACTTCATAAAAGAGCACGTTGAAGAGGGTACTGTTGAATTGTTTTTCGTGAAGACAGAATACCAGCTCGCCGATCTATTTACTAAGGCCCTCCCAAAAGAGCGGTTTGAAAACTTAGTTCGTCGAATTGGAATGCGAAGCCTAACTCCCGTAGAGTTAGAAAGTCTTCTCGAATCTCATTGATTTACTTCATAAAGCTTCGCATGTAAATATTTCTGTAAATATTTTGGTAAACATTTTTTTGTAAATATTTATGTATATATTTTTGGTAAATATATACATACCTTTTAAAAAACAAAAATATAAAAATGGAAAACTTCAAAAAGACATAAAAAAATATAAAACAACAAAAACCAAAAATATTCTTCTCACGACATGTCTCTCGTCTAATCAATATTCTGTACGTACTTAGAAATGTCATTCAACAATGATACGGGTATTTACAGATGCTTGAGCGAGAGTTATTTTTTATGTTTTTCTAAAACATGTCGTTTCTCAAATTTTTCCTCATTAAGGCTTTCGTGCATTTCAGTACGGAACCCGCGCTACATTGAATGACTTCTGATTATTTCCAATCAGAACTCGCAATGTTAATGGCGAAAAGCTAAAACCCGGGAGCACTTAATCAAAATTGTTTCAAAAGATTTTTTTTCAAAGTCTCTTTATAAATTTTGTGCTCACAACAACTCCCTCAAAGCCCTCTAAATGCTTTTAAACTCAAAAGTTTAACCATTTGCTCTGATTAAGGGGGAGTATAAAAGAAAAATGTTCCATTTTTCATGCTAAAATCAGTTCGTCTCTCCACAAAAAGTTTCATTTTAATCAACTGTTTTCAAAAATACCACTTCATGCTATTTTTGAGGGGGAGATTAAGTGTTTATATATGGGGGAGAGGATGTGATTAAAATGTGATCTAAAAGAAGTTTTATCGTTTGAATCTCAAAACGAGTTCTTCAAAAAGACTCAGCATGAACCCTCGAATTGACGAAACTAAATGTCAGTTCTCGAAAAGACATGTCCTGGACGGGTAATAATTTCAAGCTGGTTTACCAGTGATGCAAGCGTGTCTCGCAAAGGACTTGTCTGAGTAGAATGTACCAATTCGAGAGATGATCTTTGAATATGACCAGGACGGGTAATAATTTCAAGCTAGTCTAACTAGTGATGTAAGCGTGTCTCGCGAAGGTCATGTTCATTGAAAGTCGATCATTTCAAATGTGCGAACTCTACCCAACATGTGCAAGTTATTTCAAAATGCGTGAGCACATGTGAAGGGGGAGTGTTTCAAAAATGTAAAACTCTCGATGTGTTAATAAAATGTGTTTTTCTCATAAACACGTTGAGAGATTTTCACAAGGATTAATGGCATGTGACAAATAATCTAGGATAATCATGAAGTAATAAGGTGATTATGGTTAGGTTATGTCCAATGATCCGCCAGAACCGGATGGATCTACCCAAGGACTATTCCAATAGCTTAGCATTAGGAGTCCTTAGGTATGATTGAAAAAAGGAGTATAATGAGAAAGGAGAAAGAAGGGGTTGAAGAATGAAAAAGAAAAGTTTTTGTAAGGGTGAAAAGAAATAGCCCTCCATGAAAACTTAGGAAAGAAACCGGGTCAATACATTTGCTATCAGTACTCACTAAGGTGATACTGGTATTGAAGACAAGACGTCATGGACCCAGTGACGCATTGCACCACCCCTCCTATCCACTCAGATATCTCTTTAAAAGATATTTGTTTCATTTCTCACGGAGAATACTACATAATCTATCGACCTCTCATTCCGAGATGTGTTGATATTGAAAAGGTGGCACTCTGCTCCATGCCTCCGACGACTAAAATCAAAACGCACATTATTGAGTCTAGAGACATGAGATTCATTAAAAGATCTCTTAGGAACACTTCCTATGAAATACACTTGTGTTCATCCAAAGGATACAAGTTGTATGAGTCTTAATGAGATCTAAGGATCTTGCCTTACGACATGATGGCCGAAGGACGAATTATTGCTAACTGTTTTATGCAGGTACCGACGAAAGTCCATTCACCATTATCATCTACAACGGCGAAGCAGCTTAACTGAAGATGTAGATCAAGGCGAGGAAGACCACAAGACGACTCTATGAAGATCATAGCGCATGAAGGAACATTGAACGAAGAATTCTATACATTGACACACGTAGTTCAAGACGGCAAATGCAAAAGACCAATATCGGGAGCATCATTGAAATGACCATCCCTTAGGGGGAGATTGTTAGCATTTAATTTATGCTATTTGGAAGAGATGGTCATTTGCTACTTAGAATTAATGTGTCATGTATATTTTGTATTTTAAAAGTGGGCTTGTAGTGTTAGGTCTATTAGTAATCAATGTATAAGTGTAACATATTTACTAGCCCACTCCATGTTTCATCAAAGCCCACCTAAAGCCCATTAGGTTGGCTGTTTGTTGTATATCTACGCCACACACACACTCTGCTAAAGGATGCCTCATTCAAGATAAGAAAAAGAGTGTGTGTGTGTATCCAAGTCCTCCCTAGTCTTTGTATTATCTTTCATATTAATGAATATAATCATTTGACTAGAAATAACCATATGATCCATACAACTCTATTTCTTATTGTTCTTAAGTGATTGTGAGTGTCATCATCAAGTGCTTGTGTGTGTGATAAAGAAGAAGCTTCGGTCCTAACACTTTGAGATGAAATGGAACAAATATAAGTGTGCTAGTACGTATAAAAGGAGGATAGGAGATTTTTATAAGCAAGTTGGATCACATGTTAAATATGATAATTAACTTGTGTCCATGATTTGGGAAGACAAAAGGAAACGGACAAAGGTTAGTAGAGAAGTCAATAGGGAGTAAGTATGTGAATCGTCCTTGTGTATATTCGACCAAAGAGAAATGAACCAAAAGAAGTCATGATTTGCGTTTGACACTTGGTAAATTGGAAGGTCAATCCTTTTTAACGTGTCAAATATAGTGAGATGAGTAAGGCTTTTGTCATTGTGATGATGAAAGTTAGTATAATATCGTCCTTGTGTGTAATCCGAGAAGAAAGAAACAAAAACGAATCATAGTTGCTTGTTTTGGTCTTGTTGGGAGTTTTCAAAAGTCAACCAAATGATAAAAACGTGATGGATATAGTTTGTGTGTTTAAGTTACTAAAATGATAAGTTGAAATGATCATTACGTGTCTTTGTTAATACTCCAAGAAAAAAAATGACGAAACAAAATCATGGTTGTTTGTTTCGGTTTGTTTGGATATATTTGAAAGTCAAGGAATATTAAAATGTGTTATATATTGTTTATGGAAGTCACCATAATAATGAAGATTGGTCCTTGCTAGCAATTCCAATTGGAAAGAAGACGAAACTTAATTATGGTGGATTTGCATGATTCGTTTGGTACTTAAGAGGTCAAAACAATACTATAAACGTGTTAGAAATTGTTTGTGGGACGTTTGTAGTAGTTTGCAAGTAAAACGAATAAGTTTTCATGCAAATCACAATTTTCGAGTAAAGTTGGAAAAATGAATATTGAGCCAAGCTTCGGGGATTTTTAAGTTAGCAATTAAGTGCAACAATATAAATGGTTTGTTGCTCTCGATTCGCAGCTGGGAGGTCTTTGGAGGAATCGTGAAATAATTGGCCAAAGTAAACGAGCATGGGACAGGAAAATCGAAAAGATATATTATGTGTATTGGGCTAATTTGTTGTTGGGCTTAATATGTGTTTCAGGCCCAATTTGGAAATAAGGGTCCGTTGGGTTTAACTGAGCAATGGGTTGTGGCCCATTGTGATTAGTGAGTGATTAGGGTAATTTTTGTAAGCTCGGAAGATTAATAAACATGTTCAATAAGGTGTCGATACGTAAGCTTAGAAATGTTAATAGTTTCAATAAAAGCAAAAATTTAGCCCGTGAAAATGGTTAATTAAGTAGTGATTATAGATTACCCTGAAATTATTTAAAAATTAGGAGGGGAAATTTACGTGATATTACACATGCAAACTTCCTCATGCAGGTCACCATGTAGAAAAACATTGTTTATGTCCAATTGCTCAATGAACTAGTTGTTGTATGTTGCTACAGCAAGTAAAGCCCTTACACTGACCATCTTAGCAACATGTGCGAAAGTCTCTTTGTAGTCAATGCCCTCCTTTTGAGTGAAGCCCTTAGCCACTAATCTTGCCTTAAACCTTTCTATTGTACCATCAGCATGGAATTTGATTCTGAAGACCTATTTGCAGCCAATAGGAGTTTTACTAGGTGGAAGTACTGTGAACTCCCAAGTATGGTTGTCTTCAAGAGCTTTGATTTCCTTGTCCATTGTATCCACCCATCTAGGGTCTTTAGCTGCTTGGGTATAGGTGTGTGGTTCAACAGATGTGTTGAGGTTATGAATGAAATGTCTGGTAGTTTGTGATCTAATGTTGTGATAATTAATGTTGTTGTGAAAGGTATACTTGTGAATGTTGTGAACAAGTGATTTTGGGAGTGTGTAGTGAAAGTCACTAAGTTTGGTTGGTATGTGTTTGTGCCTGGTAGATGTCCTTGGAGGGTGATTGTCATTGACAGAGGTTGATGGTTGTGACTCAGTGTTGGTAGGTTGAGATGATTCATTAGTAGGTTGAGTTGTGTCATTGATAGGTTCAGTGTTGGTAGGTTCAGTGTGGTGTGGTTGTGGACTTGAAGATGGTGTTGGTACATGCTTGACTGAAGATGTGTTTGGTTCAGGTGTGCTCTGCATCATGATTGGTTCCTCAGTGTGAGTAGGTATTGGATCAGTTATTGGTGTGTTTTGAAAGAAAGGAAGTGTGGTTGGATCAGTCATAGGAGTTAAGGTTGCTGGTGTGGGAGATGGTGAAGGTTTGTGAAAAGGAAATTCAGTCTCATCAAAGTCTACACTTCTGCTTGTTATGGTTTTATGTGTGATTGGATCATAAAGTATGTAACCTTTCTGTGTTGTGGGTTATCCAACAAGGATGGCTGGAATGGATCTAGGTGCAAATTTATCAGAGGTATGATGATGAACATAGGCCCTGTAACCTAGAATCCTGAGATGATTGAGATCTGGTGGAACTTTGTAAAAAAGCTCATAAGGTGATTTGTTGTTGATGGATGTGGATGGAAGTCTGTTAATGATGTATGTGGCAGCATTGAGACAATATCCCCAAAAATAAGTAGGAAAATGTCCTTGGAATTTGATTGATCTGGCCACTTCAAGTAAATGTTTGTGTTTTCTCTCAACTCTAGCATTTTGTTGTGGTGTGTTGTGTCACACCCCGTCAAAGGCGGAAAAAAAGGGATGTAACTGAGAAAGGCACATTGCATAACATCATAGATTCATACCTTACATTTATTACAACATTAATTTACAAAACGTTCCTCGTGAAATAAGTCACTCTTGAAATCTTATCGTCTTGAAAACCTAGTAGCATATTATCAAATGGTCTGACTCCAACAAACGTGCCTTCAAATACTTTAACAATGATCACCTGAAAATGGTACTAAAACGTCAACATAATGTTGGTGAGCTCGTAGGTTTGAAAGTTAAACCATGAAGCTGTGAGTAATATGGCATAGGACAATAGTGAGCAAGATATACAAATGTAAACACTTAATGAAATCACAATGCTTGCGACAACTGAACCTACCAAAATGTTACACACATGTTACGAATAGTGGGGAGCTACCCCAGATAGTACTATCAATTGTTTCGGCCCCAACATGGAGTTAAACAGTTGCGCAAAGAGAACACACAGGCGAAACCACGTAACAAGACACATATTGCAATCAAAACGCACATATTGTCCAAAAACATGACAACATCGTATCACAGCATGAAAAATAGTCAAAATGTCATTTGAGTACCATTTTCCACCAAGGAAAACATAATGAAAAAGGGGCTACGAAGACTCACCTCAGAAATAAGTCGTCAGAAATGATAAGTCAAGTACTTAATAGTGTACGGCACCGACACGCGACCTAAACTATTATGGCAATTCTTAGTTTACAGTTTTGTGTACGCAAGACTCAAAGTGTTTAAATAAATTTAAGTGTTTACAAATGGTTGTGTTTAATGTTGCTTGTGTGGCAGAGTTTACGTTTAAATTATTTTAAAGTGTTTGTAAGTATTGGCTATTTGACAGATGTATGGATATATATATATATATATATATATATATATATATATATATATATATATATATATATATATATATATATATATATATATATATATATATATAGTATTCGCGACGGATAAGTCTCCGGTTCGGGAGTAACCGAAAGACTTAGTATGGAAAATACTCACAAGTAAAGTGTTTGTGAAAAATAAACGTTAGTAAAATAATAAATACTTTACGCTAAGTATTTATATTAGTAGCGGTTACGAGACACGGTGTATATATAAATGTGTTTTATATATATTTAGTTAATGGATGATAAGTTGGAAAATATTTACATAAATTTTTGTGATAAATATTTTCTCGTCATTGTTAGGTTCGTCTGGTTGTCGGGTTTTAGAAATAAATTACTAAATATTTTAAGGTTTGACGAAACTTAAGTAAATGTGTTAAAATAATAGTTTCAATCTTTTTTATTATTAGTTATAAAAATGTATTAGTTTAGGGTGACAATTATAAGTTAAGAAGTAAAATAAAAATAACTAAAGAAAATCATCAAAAGGGGCAATGCCAAAATTCGAACCCGGGTCTAGTGTAGACTAAGCATCTTAACCAACTGAGCCAAGGATTTTATTTGTTTATCTTTTACCTTCAACTCTATTTAACGTCATGTTACTGTGTATTAACTTGTGTTATATTTTGCTCAGTGAATACCGAGTTCGTGTGTAAACATGTTTTGTGTTTCTTTTCCAAAACAGTTTGTTACCATCTTTCTCAAACAAGCATACCAACTACCAAGTATATGAATAAGCACTTTTTGTGTATCTAGCTATTTAATAAGCAAAGTCGTGGGTTGGGCCGTTTGGTCCTTAAACGACTTGGGTTGTGTTTAAAATAAATATAAGCCCCATTTTTAATGAGCTCGCGAGCTCGTAGATGAGTCGTGTTTGTATAAAAACGAGCTACATAAGTCATACGTATGTATCTGTCAATTTGTATATTAGTTTAACGAGCCATTGTAAGCTCTTTTTATAATTTTTTGCATTTAACTGTGTACTTGCTTATCATTGCCATTCTCTGTGTTTCTTGTGTTTAATTAGTGTATTTAAGTGAAGTTGTGGCTTAAGATTGCTAGGTTGTTTAGTGGAATAACTTGTTACTCATTTTCTAAAAATCTCACAGTTAATTAGTGTACTTAGGATTGCTGGTGTTTTGTTGTTATTATTGTGGTTTATGAGTTCATTCAAGCTTATTATATCATATTACACTCCTAGGAATCAGTTTCATGATTAAACTCCATTAGTTATTTTAAAAATCTCATTTACCATTTCATAAAAGGGTGTTTGGATCAAGCTTTACAGCTGAGTTGTTGTTGTTGTTAAAGGTTAAAAATTGTTGGCACATTGTTCTTAGGTCATTTATAGTCCAAGTCAACCTTTCTCCTAGACAATTTCACAACAAAAGTCAAAATCATCAAAACAAAACCACAACAGTCCACTGTTATGGACTGTTGATCCCTAAACCTACCCATTTTGTGTAAAACTTGTTCTAGTAGCCTAATTTAGTTCTATTCTACCTTATTACATCATATTTTGTCCATTAATCAAGACCAAACTTCACAAAAGTCAAAGTGCTTTCAAAAGTTCAAAAGTCAAATTGCACCCTTGTGCAGAAAAACCAAATTTTGTGAGAATTTTTATGAATTTTGTGTTTAGTGTTAGGCCTTGAAACTTTCACAAGTTATTGTCCACCAGCTTAGCTTTAGGAATCAGCCCAGTGCTTATTTTTGTGATTTTTCTTTGAGGTTTATTTAGTAGCTAGAACACAGCTGCAGGGGGTGTCATCTCCCCTGCTGCACAGCAGCACCATCCAACTGGCACCACTTCTGTGGGTCCCACAGAGCTCCATATTGGGCCCCACCTAGTGTTTCTTGGTCCATTGTATTCCCAACCTAGCTGGCTACACATTTCCACCAGAGTTTTTGAGCTTAAGCTCTTTTGTGGGCCCCCTAGACCAGCTGAAATTTTGTCCCATTTCTGTGTTGAGCCAAGTACTTAAAGTGCTTATTTGATTGCTTATTTGCTTATCAGTGATATACTCTAGTTGTTGTGGCTTCATATCAGTCCACTTATCTAGTTTGCACTTAAATTCACCCCTGTGGACCCCACAGAAGCTTATTTCTAGCAAAAGTCAACAAAAGTAAACTGTTTAGCATTTGTATGTCCATTTTGCTTATTTTTAAGCTTAGGAAAAGTTGTTTTCACAAAAGTTCTTAGTTTTTAGGTATAAAATAGTTTTCCAAAAGAAAATCCAGAAAAATCCAAAATAAATTTAAGTGATAGCTTCTATTTAATATTATTTATCTTTTTAATTTTCCTTTTTAGCTTTTTATTAAGTAATTTGCATTTTTATATTTTTCTTAATTTTCGTTTATATTAAAGTATTTTTAGTAATTTTTCCAGAATTTTATATTGTCATTTAGTATTTATTAGATTTAATATTACTTTTATTGATTATTAATTAATATTTAAGTATTAAATAGCAAAATTAGTTTTTATTAAGCACTACCTAGTTTTTATATTTTTCCTAGCTTTTATATAATATAAATTATTTTTAGGAATTTTTTCCATAATTTTTACTGTTCATCTTCTATTTTTTATAATTTAATTAGTTTAAGTAGTAATTAATTAATAATTAGTAAAAGAATTTAAAATACATACTATAAACTTTTTATATTTTTCTAGGATTCCTGTGATGGTTAATTAGATTTATAAAAATTTTCATAATTTTTTAAGTCATTTAGGTATTATTAGTAATTAAAAAGTAGTTTTTAAATTAGTTTTAATTAATTAATTAATTAGTTAAAATAGTTTTTAATTAATATTAAATAATAAAATAATCAAAAAAATAATTTTCTTTTTAAATAAATTTTCTTTTAATATTAAGTTTGTAAAAGTTTCATTTTCACCCCCTGTAATTTTAATTTGTGTAAAACTCACCTTTTTCTCTGTCTGTAAACGTTTCTGACTTTTAATTTGTTTACATTTGATTATATCTGTAATTCTGTAATTGTTAATACTGTCTCATTATCTTAATTTAGCTCATTTCCATTAGTGTAATCAAACTCAAATCTTCATCTGGTTACCTTCCTCAAATCACTGATTCCCGAAAATGTTTAAAATACAATTTCAGCCTCGTTGGGACTTAACGACCCGGGGATTTCCCTGTACTTCCACAGATAATATATCTTTCACTTTCTCCCGAGCTCTTAGGCTTCATTGACCATACCCTTGGTTGATAAAACCTGACTGTTTGGGAGGAATCATAAAACCTGTTGCGAGGGCGCAATCCCGCGTATCACTTACAAACACTTTTGCATCGGAGAAGATCTTTGATAGGCAATCTTAAAAGCACTTCCTCTGCAACATCAAACATAACCATCTCCATCATTCAAAAATTTATATAGGTAATAGGTTTACCTAAACTATATATAATACAAGCATATGCTCGTTGTTCAAGCCCAGCCCATACACATCATTGGCCCAACTCAACCACCTAACCCACGTCCACAAGATTATAAAAAGAAGGTCCTTATTATTATTTTTGTTTAATTTGCGTTCTTGTCATGTTTATTGAAACTAGTTATAATACTCGTGCACGCACGGAGTTTTTCTAATATTTTTAATAATATATTTTTATTTATTAAAAAATAAATATTTTAATTTTGTTTTTTTAATTATGGCTTTTAATTTTTAATTTTAATTATTTTTTTATGGACATAGTAAGTGGTCATATTTATATTTGTAAAAAGTTTAATCACAAAACTTTAATAAACCAAATTAACTTTTTTACGTTTTTTCAATTATATATGTTCAAACACTTTAGAGGTTTGCTTTTGCAATGGGACTTTACCCCCCCCCCCCCCCCCCCCCCCCCCCCCCCCCCCCCGCGGGATAACCAACAATGTACTTCACGCGTTGAACATAATTAGAATTGTGGTAGCTGGGAGAAACAAAATGACAAAAACACATGGGATTTACTTTATAGATAATGGGAAAAAAAATATCCACCAAATATCCTACATATAAGATACATTTGTAGTGCATATATTGTGATATGGTTACTCGTCCTTGATTTAGGAACTTCAACCCGACGCCATCAGGCAAATCAAGAAACAATACATTTACCTCTTTCAAAGTGGTGACAATGAATAAATGGTATCTTTAAAAATCAGTCTCATACTAAGGACCCGTTTAGTATGAGGGTATTAGTGGGTGTAGAATGAAAAAAAATTCAAAACATATGTTTGGTACATTTTTTGTTTCAAAACACTGAGAATTGAATCATTGAAGTGATACCAATCTCAAGTGGTAGCTATCACTTAAATGATACAACTTTTGTGAGTGGTCCCCACATCTAAATCAATATGAGCCACAAATACTACTCCCTCCGTCTCAAAATTATTGTCCCCTATTGACTTTTTCGGTCTTTACTTTTCAACTTTGACCTTAAGTATTTTTGTTTATATTACATAATACTTGATACAAAATATATGTACGGATTGAGTTTTAAATGTATTTTCATTTGGTATTATTTTTATCAAAAATTGTATAACACAAACAAAAAATATTTATAGTCAAAGTTGAGAAAGAAAAACCGAAAAAGTTAATAGGGGACAATAATTTTGGGACGGAGGTAGTAATATTTTTTCTTTTTTAATATTTTCTCTCTCTTTTATTTATAATAAATAATAGTTTAAATATAATATTAATTTATAAATTATATATACTACAGATTTTCTCTCTCCTTATTTTCTTTCAAACATTTTCCAAATCCGAATCCTATTCCAATCCCACTTACGAACCAAACGCACCCTAAATTTAGTAAAAACATATCGCAAAGTCCCACCCATCTATAGGGGTGTTCATCGGTTTGGTTATCGGGTTATTCGGTTTATTCGGTTCGGTTAGTTCGGTTAACTTTTTTTTCTGGGTCAAACCGAAAACTGAACCGAACCGAATTGAAATTTGATTCAACCGAACCGAATAACCAAAAACCGAACCCCTATAACCGAAAACCGAACCGAATAACCCGAATTACATAATTTTAATTATTTTTTCATTTAATTATATATGTTTTTAGCACAATTTTTTTTTCAAGCTTAAATAATGACATTTATACTAAAAAAGAGTTTTAGCAATTTTTTTTCATATAAATACATAAAAAAATGTTATATTTATACTAAAAAAGTGTTTTAGTATTTTTTTTTTTCATATAAATACATAGAAAAAATATATATTTATAATAATTTGGTTTTCGGTTCGTTTCTCGGTTTTCATTGTCAAACCCATATCTAAACCGATAACCGAATATTTAGTTCGGTTCGGTTCGGTTATGACCAATTCGATTCGGTTACGCATTCGGTTCGGTTCGGTTCGGTTTCGGTTTTTGGTTACTCGACCCGATCCGTGAACACCAACTTAGCAGATTTAAGTAAACGGACTGTTGCTCTTTACTTAAACAAAGTGGCCCAACCTTTTTAGTCATAACATATGGATGAACATGGATGGTCCTAGCAAAAGAAAATTATAGCTAGTGGGCAACAGTCTATAATCACCACAAAACTATCTACGTAAACACACGAACATTATAATACATATCGAATGCAAAATATTATTTGTATAAATGACAGCATCATATTTCATTGGAATCCAGAATTAAGAGGGCGTTTGGCCTTTTCTGGTAACTCTTTATTTCTGGCTTGGCAGTAGCTCTAAAACAACTTATATATACTTGGATTAACCAAATAGGAATTTAGAATAAGCAATCCCAAAACATCCTCGTAATTTTTCATCCAATGTATGAAAACACAACATAGATTTTGGTAGAGCTTAAGCTATTTCAAAGAGCTCCAAAAATATTATTACATAAATAAGACCTTAGATAAGTTTTCTTTTTATGAGCTTTTGTGTTTAGCAACTGCAATAAGCCATTATGGCCCCAAAATAAGCTACAGGGGTATGTCTATCTAGTTATTGCGTTTGAGAATGCTTATCTAAAATACAAATCTAATTATGTACCAGTTTTGCTAATCTCTTTGCCGCTTGCTTCTCTTTGATTGAGATTAAGAAACGGCCAAATTTGCTAAGCCTAAATTTCAAAGTTGTTTAGAATCTTAAATCATAAATATCAAATGTAGCAGGTATGTAACCTGATATGAATTTTCTTTGGACGTTGATGTTAAAGTAAAGTAAAAAAAAAGTGTTAAAATCATTTTAATCTTAAACAGATACTTTGATATAAAATACCTTGATATGTAAAAACATAAGAACTTAGAGTGAAGTCGTCAAATCATTATAACCACTCACTGCTTTTAGCAAATAATAAGCCGGTGAAATTTCAGTTAATTGCACACCTTAGTCTTGTTCTAGCTTCCTGATACCAAAGGGTTCATCTCTGGAATCCAAGCAACTTCCTTCACTGGAGCATCATTCATAGCCACAGTTATTGGTGGGCCACCAAACAGTGTCGGCCACATTTTCACTTGTTTGTCACAGCCTCCAGAGAAGACTGTTGTCCCATCATCCTTCCAAGCTGAACATAAAACTTGCAAGTAAGAAGCCAATAAGGAGTGGGAAAGAAGAAATCATCAAACTGTACGTAAAACAACCATTAGAAAACTATAACCCAAATATTAGATACAAGCTGTCTTACCGGTTGGTCATGTGCTATTGAAGCTTACCCCACAGACTCAACAGAAGCTCCATTTTTTGTTATCTCCCAACATCTCATCTGTAATTGTTCCGTAGTATAATGAAAATCTGAACAAAAAAATATATGACTGTAGATCCAAACTGAGGTTAATTGACTGGTATATGCCATATTGTGTACCACTAAACTTTCACTTAGGGTCTATGAGCATGCAAAACAATCAAAAAAGTTAAGATGGGTCACAAATTTACAGTGGAAAAGTTATGACAATAGAAATTGAACAATTTTGTCCTATGCAACTCTACATGTCAACACATATCAGCAATCATAAGTTCACAATACGCTATCATAATGTGCAGTAGGTTGGTTCATAATTGTTGAATCCATTGCTAAGATTGCAAATCCAACAATAGCATCTTACTACATCAGATGAGGTACATGTCACTTATTTACAGTGGAAAAGTTATGAAAATAGAAAGCTTAAATATACCTTATGCAAAAGGAGTATCAAGACACTCCAAACCAACCTATTTCAACTCATAATAAATTGCTGCCAATAACTTGTACCCAATTCCCACCTCCGCATACATATATTGGTTGCCCAAGTTGCATCAAACTATTGTTAGCTAATGAGACGTCAAAACTAAGCATAACTCGTTTGGCTTTAACCAAACATCCAAAAGGGCTTAATACTTTTATTAATATACAATAAGCTAATAAGCCCCCAAAATAAGCTTACCCAAACGCCCTTTTAATTAAGCAAATAAGCCTCCAAAATAAGCTTACCCAAGGGCTTAATCCTTTTAATTACTTGTAACTGGTATCCATGATAGTGTACCCAGCCAACCAAACATTAGTATTTGAAAAGTTTCTAATATCTATGAAAAATACTTTTGGGCTGCATGAAACCTGATTTTCGTCGTAAGGTCAATTAAAAAAGCTTAGTTCGAATTCATAATCCCAAATTTAACAAACATGTATTCTCAAATCAATGCATTCAAAACAAAATTTATACAATGTCTTGATGGATCTATGATCTTCACCACAACCTGCAACGAAGAAAATTCATTATTTTCAAATGAGACAGAAAAATAGGTAGTTTGGTAACGGCTTGAAAAGGATATACAAAGCAGAAATTAAAAATAATGGTCTAAATGGATGATTTTCTATGATGGATCATGGAGATGTAAGTTTACCTACCCACCACGGCATACGCAGATAGAAAAATAACTCCTTTTGTGAAGCAAACTGTGCATCATAGTACTCTCCTTTAACATATTCAACAATCTTGTAATCTGCATCCGGCAATTTCCCCTGCCAAGTTCGTCCCTCATTGGCCAATTTAGAATACCACATGTTTAGCTAACCAAAAAAAAATAGCAAACTGTCAACACTTACTTTAAGAAATCAATTTCCACCATTTGTCGCAAAAAATGCAACAATTCATGTGGATGCTCAACACGCAAACCAACCTATTCATTACAAATATCCCAAGAAATTCACATGAAAAAAGCAAATAATTTACAAATATACAGCAAAATCTTCGGGAACCAACTACATATTATGAGAAAGATGCATTTGATATACATCATGTGCAAAATGCCAGACTGCAAGAATTTTCCATTCAAAAAACACACTTTTAATAGTCACTGCCAAACAGTCTGTAAATGGATTTTGACCTTGTGTTTCCTTATAAAATTTTTGTCTAGCAGATTGCATCCCACGTGGACCCATTCTCGCTATAAATGGGCTATACACCCCACTAAAATAGTTCAGAAACATAAATTTGATAAGGAATCAAGTAAAGAATAAAAATTCATCCAAGAATGGGTGAAGATTATGACCTAACTATCGATCACCAGTGAAATTATACTCCTCCGATTAATTGTATATATAAATGCATTAACATAAGATCTAGTACAAATATAATTTTTCTTAAATTATTCTAATGAAAGTGAGTAAAATTTGTGGGTTTACACAATCTGGTGCGAATCGCATGACCCGAACTGAGAAACTGCATGTTTTGACCCTTAACTTAAAGACTACGTAGCAACACCACATCAACCTAAAACCAAATAATATAAATCACTAACTTTGCACCACTAATGCTTCATATAGGCATGGTGAGCTAACTGCACTCTGTAACTTCGAAATTCTTCAATCTACTGATAGTTACAAAAAAATATTCAACGATAACCATAAATATAACAGGTTTTTCAATTTTAATTTCTTCTTGCTCCGGTTTTTGAAATTTTTACAAATACTCTACCATTATTGATCAAATTAGAGCTTCAATCAAACTCTAATTTTTTCCCAAAACTGAAACAAAATTAACAGGAAAATTACAAACCTTTTTGGAATATGAATAAAAGCCCTATATCAATTTTAAATAATTCAAGAAATTAGGTATTAAAAATCATACCTTTAGACCATTAAAAGAGTTTATTTTCTTCAATATAGATTGTCTTGGAAATCACTGGAACATATTGAAAAGTCTTTGCTTCAATTTGTATTAATCTTTTATTTAGGGTTACGGTGGGTGGGTTGAGAGAAAAATGGCGTTGAAACAGTGGGTTGAGTTTTGGGTGGTTTTGATGTTTTAAATTTTAGTTTTGGACCCTTAAGGGTTTGTAAATTAACTCCGTCTTTTTAAAGTTATTTTTCTTTAAAATTTTGGCACATATACTTTTATACTCAATTTCTCTAAAAAATAGATTTGTAAACATTATTGTCTAAAATAAGGAAGTATTTATGTTTTTCTAATTAAACATGTTTAATAAAATTAATAATAATAAAAAAATTATTACTAAATAAGGAATGAATCCATTTTTTTGAAATGAAAAATTCCCAATAGGGGTTTTGTTTTATTAAGAAAAAGATGGTTAAAAGTCATGTCTTAAGAATCGATGAACTTGTCATGCATGCTGATGATATTTGTTCCGCAAAGAATAACCATGACATCATTAAAGACACCTTTACAGGTACATCACAAGTAAAGTGTTTGTGAAAAATAAACGTTAGTAAAATAATAAATACTTTACGCTAAGTATTTATATTAGTAGCAGTTACGAGACACGGTGTATATATAAATGTGTTTATATATATTTAGTTGATGGATGATAAGTTGGAAAATATTTACATAAATTTTTGTGATAAATATTTTCTCGTTATTTTTGGTTCGTCTCGTTGTCGGGTTTTAGAAATCTAACTATCTTATAATGCATAAAGGACTACTATAATTAGAATACTTAAAATTAAGCCTTACAAGTTTAGAAGCTTAAAGTACAAGTGATTCAAACACAATTAGACAATTACTCCATCCGTCCCAAAATAATTGTCCAGTTTGAATTTTCAAAGTCAAACTGGTTTAACTTTGACCATAAATATATTTTTTTTGTTATAAAATACTTAATAAAAAATTATAACATTGAAAAGTACACTTAAAACCCAATCCATTTATATATTTTACATCAAATAATACATAACACCAACAAAAATATTTAAAGTCAAAGTTGAAGAAGAAAGACTAAAAAAGTCAATAGTGGACAATAAATTTGAGACGGAGGGAGTAATACCATAAATGAAATATAATTAGACATTTACAAGTTTAGAAGCTTCATGTACACACCACTTTGTCTTTGACATTAAAGTTTAAAATTAATGACTTAAAATTGAATTATGTACATTAAATACAATTAATTAAATAGTCAATAAATACAATTAATACACTTATTAAAACACCCCTTACATAAGAAATACAAATTATCAAGCATATTGTACAACCAACTTAAACACAATTCCTGCATTAAATGTGACTAATACAAATAATAAAGCATATTATACAAATTTTTAAGCCCGAACGGGCAATGGGCCAAATGGGCTCGAGCCCGAACGGGCACGGGTCAAATGGGCTCGAGCTAAACGAAATTTTTGATATCCGTAAATTTATTGTCAAAAAAAATATAATAAACTAAAATATGTTCACATATTGTACAAACCAAGCAAACTACTAAACAAAAACATAAAATAAATAATAAATAAAATAATACAAACTAAGCAAAATTTCATCAAACTTTTGCCATAAAAAACTAATCAGTAAAACTATTGCCAAAAAACGTACAAATAAAAAAAATTATTAACCGAAAAAATTAAATTACAAGGTGCCCGCAGCTGCATCGCGCGGGGACCCTGCTAGTAAATTACTAAATATTTTAAGGTTTGATGAAACTTAAGTAAATGTGTTAAAATAGTAGTTTCAATCATTTTTATTATTAGTTATAAAAATGTATTAGTTTAGGGTGACAATTATAAGTTAAGAAGTAAAATAAAAATAACTAAAGAAAATCATCAAAAGGGGCAATGCCCAAATTCGAACCCGGGTCTAGTGTGTAGAGACTAAGCATCTTAACCAACTGAGCCAAGGATTTTATTTGTTTATCTTTTACCTTCAACTCTATTTAACGTCATGTTACTGTGTATTAACTTGTGTTATATTTTGCTCAGTGAATACCGAGTTCGTGTGTAAACATGTTTTGTGTTTCTTTTCCAAAACAGTTTGTTACCATCTTTCTCAAACAAGCATACCAACTACCAAGTATATGAATAAGCACTTTTTGTGTATCTAGCTTTTTAATAAGCAAAGTCGTGGGTTGGGCCGTTTGGTCCTTAAACGACTTGGGTCGTGTTTAAAATAAATATAAGCCCCATTTTTAATGAGCTCGCGAGCTCGTAGATGAGTCGTGTTTGTATAAAAACGAGCTACATAAGTCATACGTATGTATCTGTCGATTTGTATATTAGTTTAACGAGCCAAAACTTATATTTTTGTGTTTCATATGTTTCTCATGAGTCGTATACGACTCAAGAAGTTTTCGAAACGGGTTTTTATATTGGGAAAATACCAGCAAAATGTATTAAACTTGTCACCATTTTCAATTTTCAATTCTATGTACTAATCTTTTTTTTTTTTTCAAAACAATTACTAAACTCTCTAAAATGGTCTATTGTGTGTACCCGATGGCTGCCCGATGGCTGCCCCTTTGATATCGGGTACACACAATAGACCATTTTAGAGAGTTTAGTAATTGTTTAGAAGAAAAAAAAAGATTAGTACATAGAATTGAAAATTGTGACAAGTTTAATACATTTTGGTGGTATTTTCCTTTTATATTTCATATGTAAATAAGTATACCACACAAAGTCTTACTAAACACAACAAAATTATTCGTGCATGTATATTCATTTTATAAATGTATGTCGTGCAGTGAGTAGATTTTCAAGAAAGTCATTTGTTTAGTTTTCCAAGTTTTAACATATTAGCATGTAATACTAAGTGTAACATATTGGTAGTTTAAGAAAGACAAAGACATAAGGTAGACATGAAGTTGAGCCCTTACAGTGGGTTGGGTGAGTGTGTGAGTCGACTGAATGAGCAAGACCGAACCGAAAGGAAACCAAGTACTCGATTTGTAACCCAAGTACTCCAAGTTTTTACCCAAGACTTGCACCAAAATTTACCAAGACTTTCCTAGCTTAATACCCTTTCTCCATCCTTTCTTGGTGCTTGACAGAAATGGATACCCAAGTGAATGTGTTTGAGAGTTTGAAAGTTTGTAGATGTGAGATTAAAGTGTTTTGGAGGTTGCTTAAATAGCCAAAGCATGGCATGGTCTTTGCAATATATTATTATTATTATTATTATTATTATTATTAGTTTGCATTGAAATGGAGAAAAAGAGAAAAGAAGTTTGGATGGTTTTGGTATGCACACAAGTTCGGCTACAAACATGGGCATGGAGGGAGTAGTCTAGTCATGCTTTGGGAGAGGGAACACATTATCCATGGGTTAACAAGGTCAAAGTGAGTCAAAGCATGTTTAAGGGATTTTTTTTTTTTTTTTTTTTTTTTTTTTTTTTTTTTTATTTATGTCTAGGTGAGGGGTTTGGTTTGAGGTGATGTATATTCGGCCGAAGGTATGGGAGGGGGATAGGGAAAGATTTTGTCCAATTTTTCAAAGCATGTACTACACATGTGATAAAGGATTTGGTTAGGAATTTTGTGTATCTTTTTTGTGTGCTTTTATGTGTGTTTGGAAAATCGACTAGCATGACACTCGACATGTCAATAATTCGAGAGGGGTTAAACAAGGTTTATAACTTGACGTGTTGGTTTTGGTCGGGTACAAAATGTGTTTTTGATCCAAGTTCAATACGTATACATAATAGAACATGTATACATTTGGGTTTAGTTGTGTTAAATTGCATATAGGCGCGACACATCTAAGTTAGAAAAGAGTAGGAATTTTAAAATGTGAATTCCCATAATGTTTTTACGTATCCCGTTTAAGTTTAAACGTGAGTCGCGATGTCCCGGTTTGACACTACAAGTAAAAATGTATAAAGTACATTTTCGTGAGCGTTTTTATACAAGTATTATAAAAACATTTTATGGACTCAAACATGAGTTAAATAAATTATTGCCATAACTAATAGGTGTCGGTACGCGTGCGGGATCATTTATTAGGAGTTGCGAGATAACCTCTTGTCTTTAAGTTTTAATTGTCAGTAAATATCAGAAAATATATAATGTGCATTTTCGGAAAATTACCGTTTGTCATAAATAGTTTCGAGTTTTATGAACAAGTATTGCCCCGAAAATGCCAGTTGCTACATGTTGGGACATGAAGTTTGGTGAATGATGCCATTTGTTTGAAAGAATTCAGTGAGAGATGAAGTCAGTGCCATTGTCACTTCTTATAGTTTTGATTTGTTTGTTAAAATGATTTTGGACATATGTACAAAAGGTTTTGATGTTTGTGATTGTGTAAGTTTTTGTTGGCATTAAATATGTCCATGTAGCTCTTGAGTGATCATCAACAATGGTTAAGAAGTATTTACAGTTATTGATAGTTGTGTGTTTGTAGGGGCCCCAAACATCAATGTGAACAAGATCAAACAATGAAGTAGCATAAGAATTGCTAGATTGAAAAGGTAAAGCAATTTGTTTAGCTAAATGGCAAATATTACAATGGTTCTCAGAATTGTTTGAAATGAAAGGAGACAAGCATTTTATTCTCTTGAGTACAGGAATTGATGGATGACCAAGCCTTTAGTGCCACAGTTGTGTCTTGCTGCTACATTGAAGGATGGTGGGTGGTTTTGCGGAAGGTGTAGAGACTGATGAGAGGAAGTAAAGACCATCACAAAGGTTGCCAAGTGCAATCCTCTTGTTCTGGTCCTGAAAAAGGCATAGTGAAGCAGTTAGAGTGAGTGAAATTGTGGTTCCATGTAAAAGTTTGCTCACTGAAATGATGTTATAGGTGAATGTTGGTATGTAAAAGACATTGTGGAGTGTTATATGTGCATTGATTTTGACTAATCCTACAATTGTGACTTTCACTGTTTGGCCATTTGGTAATGAAACCAGGATTGGTGTTTGACAGTGATGTAAATTATGCATGATTTTGAGTGTAATAGAGATAGGATCTGTTGCACCACTATCTATAATCCAATAAACTTTTAGACAAGAGATAAGTGAAGCAGTAAAATTAGGCAATTTAGTACTTTGAGATGAGAAAATACCATGGAAGTTGCCCTGCTGGTTTTGTAGCATAAGGAGCACTTGATTGAGTTGATTTTGCAACTGATCCATTCTGGCTGAGACATGTGTTTCAGGTGGTTGTGCTTGTTGACCAGAAGTGGTAGCCTTGTTCTCATCCTGTCCAGTAACTATGTTTACTGTTCTATTAGCCTTGTAGTCTTGCACTGGCCTATTCTGCCTTGTAGGTTGAACCTTCCCATGTAGTGGGTGACCAATTGGATATCCAACAATCTTATAACATTCTTTTTGATAATGACCTTCTTTACCACAATTTCCACAGTAAACACCCTTCCTAAAGCTGCTTCTTCTTTCTGTCCCATTCTGACTTGCCCTTTACACATTGTTTCTTGAATTAGGAGTGTTTGGCATAGTATTCCTTTGACTGTTTTGACCATTTTGTGCAGAAAACCTTTGATTGTTTCAATAACTGTTCAGGATGGTTGAATTTGTTGATTTTGGAGCAATGCCCTCTCTTTGCTTTTCTTCTTGCCTCACCATTGTGTAGGCCTTTGCAGGAGTTGGCAATGGCTGCATGAGCAATATTTGTCCCCTTATGTTTGAAAAACTCTCATCTAGTCCCATCAGAAACTGAATTAGCCTCTTTCTTTGATCTCTCTCCCCATTATTTCTACCATTTTCACAGTTACACAAAAACAAACACAAATATGGTGCCTCAAGTTCATCAAACTCATCCCACAGTCCTTTTAGCTTATGATAGTAAACTTCAACTGTACATTTATCTTGCTTCAACTGAACTATATCATGACTCAATTGATAGATCCTATGACCATCAATTTGAGCATAGTGCTCTTGTAACTCAGACCACAACTTTGAAATTGAATTGATGAAATTCAAATTGTTACCAATTTGTTCACTTACAGTGTTTAGTATCCAAGAGATCAACATGTCCTTATTTCTTTCCCAAAGTTCCCTTATCTCAGAATCTCTACTTGGTTCAGCAAACTCACCAGTGATGATTTTCATTTTGTTCTTTGCATTCAATGCAATCATGAGTGACCTATTCTAAGAACTGTAATTATCTGATCCAGTGAGCTTCTTTGAGATGAGGATAAGGCCAGGGTGATCAGTTTGATGGAGAAAGAGTGGATGGTTTGATGTGATCTCTTCATTAGGTGCTTGAGTTGCTGTTGGAGGTGTTCCCGCCATTTTCTTGATTTGAAAAGTTTGTTATGATTTTGATTGATTCAGTGTGTTTTGTGATGTTTTGTGTGGATTTGATGTGATAAGAATGATGGGGAGATTGTTCTGAGTAGAATGGTGTATTGATTGATGGTTAACGATGAGTTTTGGTGGTTTGTTATGGTAGTTATGGTGGTTTTGGGTTGTGGTCAAAGTTTGTTACGATGGTCAAAGTTAATTATTTGATCAGAGTTTGTTATTGGTGGTGGTTTTCCACCATGGTGCGGAAGACATGCTCTGATACCATATTGGTAAACAGAGAGAAATGAGAGAGGAATGAAAGTGTGGGAAAATTAGTTATCATTCCTTCAAAAAATGTGAAATGGGTACAAAGAACATTATTTATACACGAAGAAGTCAACTAAGAAAGTCAAACTAAGCTAACTGATTACAATAAGCTATATACACTGATACAAACTAATTCAATACTCTAAACTACATAACTCTGCAGTTCCTTTTAGCCTTGAGATGTAGCTTTAGCTTGTGTGGCTGTGTCTTGTTCATAAACTGCACATGATTGACTTTGTGTTTGACTTTGTGCTCTTCTTTGTCTTGACCATGCTGCTCTGCATCATGCTCTACCTTCTTTGTTTCCTTAGATGCGATAGTCATCAAGCTTTTGTCCACCATAAACAAGCTTCTGTTTTTCTGTTGGAATACTTTCCTTGTCTAGAATCAATCTTTTCACTTCCCTGAGGGTGTTGCGGCAATGAACTTCAAGAGGGGTCGTCTTTCCAGTAATAGTCTAGACAAATATTGTCATCCTTCTCCCAAAATCCAGCACAAGATCAAGGGTGTACTCCTCATATATGTTGTAGTCAGAGAGGGTCAGATTATCCTCAAGCTGCATCCCGGCAAATAAAAGCCTTCGGTTGAAAGGTGAAATATCTTCCTTGGCACTAATCATGGCCTTTCACGTCGCTGATGGTGTAGAAATCGTGGACTTCCATGTAGATGGTCTTGCTGGTAATTGTCTGGATGAATATATGCAATGATCCAGGAATTCTAATTACGGCTTTGGGCTTGACTTGTTCCATATCAATGTAGTATTTGTCACAGTTATAGTCGAGCATAAACAATGGATGGCCGGTTTGGAGGAATCATCCCTATAACTTGTTCCAGATCTTCGATAAGCTAACGTTGTATGTGTCTGAGCCACTGATCTCGACACTGATGGTTTTACATACCGGTTGGAGTTTTAACTAAGATCTGCATCATATATGTAGATGGCAAATTGGAACTTATTAGATATCCGAATTAGTTAAACAAGGTGCAATAAAATAAATCATATCCGGCCCATCATATTCAGCCAATTGGACGTGCAACAAAAAGTAACAAGGATTTTGTAGCATTTAAATATTAAAGTTTTTTTTTTCTCTCTCCTCTTTGGCGAAATTGGCGATTTCGTCTTCCCCAAACAACAAACTAATCCTGGTCATTTTAGGGTTTATTGTTGTGATTCTTTTCAGTAATTCTTCCGATTTAATATCCTTTTTCATCTCTTAGTTATGCCAATTGAATCTACTGAACCTCCTGATGTTATCAGTGATGAGTTTCGTACTCTTACTAGGATAACATCAGGTGATTTACATCATTGCCCTATTTTCCCTAATGTTGATGTTAAAAACCCTAGATCTAGAGGTAAACCTAAGGGTGTTAAGAATCGTCCTAAGAGGGTTATGGTTCAAGCTCGTTCTCCTGGATCTGCTTCTGCTGGTGTAGGGGCTATTCTCAAGAGATTGAGAAATTCTAAGGTGAATGGTTTGGGTAGGAGTCGGAGTGAGTCTTCTTCTTTGGTTCCTATTAAGGGTAAGCGTCTAAACCATAGCAATACTCCTGTTGATGATGTTTTATCTAAGGTCTTATACAAGATTGCTCTTGAAAAGAAGATTGCTAAGCAAATGGTATTTAGTGAAGGTGTTAAGGGTGATGGTATATCTGTTAGAAATGAGTTAAAGGCTAATAGTCACTGTTTGATTGGGGGTAATGATGGTACTTTTATTAATAAGCCTATTGATTCTGTCTTGTCTGAGCCTATTGATAGTAGTAATGTTGAGGGGCATAAGGTTAGCAATATGGATTGTTTTGTAGATCCTTGTTCTGTTAGTAATACTACCAGTAAGCTCAATATGGCTGATGTAGAGCATATTGGGGTTGAAAATAGTAGGAAAACAAGCAAGGATGGGGAGGAGGTTGATAAGCAGGGGTCTGTGTTTGTATTTGGAGATCTGCAGAGTGGTAAGGGGATTCTTAAGAAACCTTCTATTGGTCTAAATGTTCATTTTGGTCCTAGTTTGTTTTATAAATCCAATTCTGTATGGTCTTCTAGTAATCATGGTGCTAAAGCTTTTAAGGTTGATAACACTCTTAACATAGAATCTTTTGCTGAGAATTGAAGAAGGGTGTTGAAGATAGAGAATTGCAGATGAACTTTGCTCCTTAGTGTGTTTCTATTGGTAGTGATGGTTCTAGGAGAATAGCTATTTCTGTTGAGGATATCAAAAAAGGTAGTGAGGCTTGTGCACTGCAATTATATGGGTATTTTGTGGGTACCTCTATGGATTATAGGGTGGTTAGTTCTAATTTGAGTAAAATGTGGAGGGTTTATGGTATTTCTGACATCACCAAGACTAGTGCAGGATTGTTTTATTTTAAGTTTAAAGATGAAGAGGGTATGAAAGTTGTGTTAGAAAGTGGTCCATGGATGGTGAATAACATTCCTCTTGTTTTGAATGTGTGGGAACCTGGTATTTGGGTTGAGAAAGTTAAACCTAGTACTATTCCTATTTGGGTTTGTGTTTATGGGATCCCTATGGAGTTGTGTAATGGTAATTGTAACACCCCCTAAAATTGATTAACGACAACGGAAGACTTAACGGGGTATTACGTAGTGGATCTTTGTCACAATCATAGTAAACGTTTTGAAAACACATTTTATCATTCATTAAAAATATCTGAGTACAGAAATAGTTTTAGAAAGACAAGTCATATCTTCTCAGATATGTTTTATTTAGTTGAATGATAAGAAAATGTTTATTTTAGAAAACCCGTGCCCGGGTTGATGCCCTTCTCCGTGCCTTGATAATCCATGCCTTAGTTACCTGAGATAACATGCTAAAAGTCAACAAAAGTTGAGTGATGTTCATAGGTTTAAGTTTAAAGTTTGAACACAAGTAGGGGTGTTAATTGCATCAATAAACAATTAACAAGTTTAAAATTCAAGTTTGTTATTGCATTAAGCTCATGACACGCAACGATTAAACAGGCATCAATGTATGACGTAAACTAATATGATAGGGGTGCCCTCAAGATAGGTCTTTGCCAGTAACCTATGAGTTGTTAAATATTGTGCGCCTAGTCGCTCATCCTAGCTAAACTAAACGGGGATTGTCAGTCCCAAATAGATCTATTCCCAGGTATTCACGTTCACTCGCAAGTGATTAAGGTTCATGATCGAGGGGCTTTTGGAAATAGCTACTTAAGCAATAAAAACATCAGGCATAGCATACTAAAAAGCTTGTGTTCGGGTTTGAAGCATGTATCTCCCCACAAAAGAGTTTAAAAGTTTAAAGAGTAGGCTATGAATACACACTTGGATAGCTCGGTAGTACAAGTATCGTTACTCAAACGATAGGTGGAAACGGCTTCAACACACAACCTAAGTAAAGTATATGGCAAGTTTTCAGTGTTTGATAGTCTAAGTTCAGTTTATCGCGAAAGTTGTTTATTATATTGTTTTGTTAGTTTGACTCGTAGCAATTTAAACATGCGTGTTTAAGTGCCTGAAGTTCAAGAACAAAAGTTATATTTATGAATATAACTTGTGAGCATGTTCTTGTTGACGTAGTGTAGAGATTTTATGAAAGAAAACGAGATTGGTGGTTCAACGGTAGATGGGTGTCGAAAAGTGGAATAGATTCGAGAGAATGTGTTAATTGTTAAAAGTTATATATATTTATTATTTTCTTTAGTACGTTATGTATATATAAGTTATATATGTTTATTTAGTTTAACGAAAAGTGCTTGATCGAATCGGTTTTATCTAAATTACTTATATACATAAAATATAAATTATAACATTTATATTTTATTAAAACCTTTAAGTTTTGAAAAGTTTCCATTTTTAATCCCTTAACGTCGTAACGTTACACCGTTAGTCCAAAACGTTATTTATTTTCATTTATAGTCCAAAACTATTTTATATTTACATTTTCTACCCAAAACTTTTCTAGATTTACAGTTTTCATCACAAGACGTCAAAATAACAGTTTTCACCTTAAATTTCCATTTTGACAGTTTTAGTCCCTCGACTACAAAACTTTTGCAAAGTTAGTCCAAAACTCACCAACTTCGAAACTTAACATCTTTATTTTCCAAATAAGTTTAAAACTGCTTATTTAAGCTGGGGAAATAGCTTATCTTTTAAAAAGAGCTTATTTTGAGCTTTTGGGCCTTTAACGAGCTAAACTTAAGGCCCGTTAAGGTTTTTAAAATCTTTGGGCTTGGGAAACTTTTGGGCTTAGCTTTGGACTTACATTTTGACACTAAAAAGTTTAGTAAACTGCTTATATCAACAGCTTATACGAAAAGCTTATTTTTAGCTTAATGGGCTTTTAGGCCCAAACTAAGTTTTAAGTTTAGGAAAAACGTGACTAGCTTAAGGACTAAACGAGGGATCAAATAGGTTTATGAAAGTGAGTTATTTGTGTGTCTCGTTAGTTGAACATATAAACTAATAGGTTAAGTCTTAAAAACGCTATGTCGTGTGTATGGTTTAAAAGATACGAGACCAAAGTTACTAAGGCACCTTTCACTAATAAAAAAAATATTCTAAGTGTTTTTAAAGGTTTATACGTATAGGTCGAAGTAACTTAGAAACGTGTTATATTTCGTGCCTATAAGTGTTTATTAGTGAAAGGTGCCTTAGTAACTTTGGTTCATATCATGTTAATCTCTTAGTTTAGCTCTTAATACCTATACGTTATAACTAAAAATAACGAAAGGATTTCGTAAAGTAAATGTGTAGTAAACCAAGTTATACGTGTAAAGAAAATGGAGTAGGGTTAGTTTGCTCACCTCACCAAATATGGTGGAGTAGAAAACGACTCGTGAGGATTAAAGAAGAACAAAGAGAACTTGAGCTTGACTCCTGATACGCGGGATTGCGCCCTCGCAACAGGTTTTACCTCTCAAGGGATCTTGAGAAGCTTGCAATCCCTGCCAGGCAGTGTACCTGATCGTTGTAGTATAGTATAGTGACAAGTACCGGGGGATTGATCGTTCAACTCAGGAATAGTGTCGCTAGGATTAGAAAGCCTACTAAACTAGGTCTAGAGATGAGGGATGATTCTTTTTGTATTTTTTATATTTTATGAAAGCAAGTAAAATCTCTAGTTTTGAAGGAGTGGGCGGAATTAGTTGCTAGTCAACTAACCCAATTAACTACAAATGCAAATAAAATAAAATAAAATGAAACTAGAATTAATATGTGGTGGAAACAATAATAAGAGAAGATGTGTTTACTTAGATTTCATTACTCCCTAGATATCTTTTACCGGTTGATTAGCTTGTTACAATTGCATGGATGACGGGTTATATTCCTTAATACTAGTCGTAGGGCCGTGTACAATATTCCCTAACTCTATAATATTCCCTAACTCCTACTTCACTCCTATGTCGAGGCCGGCTAAAAGCTCCTAACATGGGATCACTAGAATTCGCTTATGCATTAAATACAACCAAAAATCGTAGTACACCTCCGATCATGTTTCTTAAGACGTTCAAGCAAGTTACCAATTGGAAGTCTGCCAGTTTTCTTAAGCATAACATCGAATACAATCATCCACAACAATTATAAACAAACCATCAACCAATAATCAACATCTAGGTTTCACTACATCTAAGCAAACACAATAAAAACCTAGCCTAGCATGTTAAAAGAAAGATAAGCATAAGATAGAATCACACAACACATAGACATATCGTATGATTATTGGAAAACTTATCTTCAATTAAGCATGGATGGAACAAGGGTTGAAACCCTTGTTTTTACAGAAAATTCGACCTAGGGTTTGAGTCTCCAAAGTTCTCCTAATGTTCCACACTTTACAATGAAAAATTGGAAAAATATATATAGATAATACATCCTGACGACGTCACGTTGTAGCTTGTGACGCTGTCAACTCGCCGCCAAATTGAGAATCGTATTGCCTAGATCCAATCTTGACGCCGTCAAGAAGGAATGAAGCTCTGGGCCGTCACATGTATTTTGACCCTGACGGCCTTGGTGACGCCGTCAGGTCAATTGCACTAAAAATGTTCTGGGCCGTCATGTGTATTTTCCACTTCCACCTCTTTTGCCAAGCTTGACGCCGTCATGTGTGAAGCCTTGACGCCGTCAGGTACTGATCCCAGCAAGGATTTTGAGACTTTGCCGTTTTCTTTCACTTTTATGCTCCAAAAACGTCCAAAATGCTTCCTTTTCCAGATTTCTTCTCAAAAGTACCTAAAATGACAAAAGGAACGATTTAGGGCAGTAATTGATCAAATAATCACGAATTCGGGCTTAAATGACCCCTTAAAAGCGGTACACTTTTCGCCTTATCAAATACCCTTACACTTGAGATTTGCTTGTCCTCAAGCAAATGCGCTTTTATTCTAATCAAAATACAAGTTAGGGGTCATTTAACACTAATATAAAAGTAATTACAACAAATAATCGTTCCACTAAAAACCAAAAACAAGCACGGAGGTCATACACTAGCACCTCACAAATAGTGTTTAGATACTCACATCTCTCGGGTGTAATAAAGTATATATCACAATATGGAAATGGAAAACATCTCTCACTACCTGTCATAGCAAATAGATTACCATAGGCTTGGGAAAGGATCAAACCTCCACCACTTGGCGTAAGCACCTAGGATAAACTATCAAAGAGGTCTTTTAAAGGGTTATAACGTTAGGTGTAGGGATATGGAAAACACGGTTTTTGTTGGATAAAGGCAATATTTACTGGTGGCGAGTTAATCATCTTGGTTAATTACATGTACAATATGGCATTGCTAAGCCAAGACTTGACACGACTTAAGCTAATCAAGATCTAACAAACTATGAAACAAACATAAAATGAAACGGGATGGTGGTCCGTATGTTTTTCTCTCTTTTTTTTTTTATATATTATATATATATATATATATATATATATATATATATATATATATATATATATACACGTTTTTTTTTTTTTTTTTTTTTTTTTTTTTTTTTTTCATACACTCTTGCCCTACCATCCAAAATAATATATCATAGGGAATTTGCATTCCCCCTACACTTGAATTTTTACATGCTTTACAATAAACTACTCTAATGACTCGAATCAAGATAATCAAAACACTTGGAGTACTGATGCGTGGTTTTACGACCTTACAACAGGTTTTACCTCTCGAGGGATCTCAAGAGGCTTGCAATCCCCACCAGGCAGTGTACCTGACCGATGTAGTATAGTGTAGTGGCAAGTACCGAGGGATTGATCGTTCTCTAGGGGAATAGTGTCGTTAGGATTGAAAAACTATTCTAATAGGTCTAAGGGTGAGGGAAGATTCTTTTTGTATTTTTATATTTTATGGAAAGCAAGTAAAATCTCGGGTTTGAAGGAGTGGGCGGAATTAGTTGCTAGTCAACTAACCCAAATAACTACTAATGCAAATAAAATAAATAACAAATAAAATAAAAGTTGTGGAACTTATGTGGAGAGAAATGTGTTTACTTAGATTTCCTTACTCCCTAACTATCTTTTACCGGTTGATTAGTGTGTATTAATTGCGTGGATGACGGGTGTATTCCTTAATACCATTCGTGGGGTGGCGTACGTACTTCCCCAACTCTATGAACTCCTACTTCACTCCTATGTCGAGCCGGCTAAGAAGCTCCTAACATGGGATCACTAGAATTCGTTCATGCATTAAATACAACAATAAAAACCTAGTACGCATTGGTTCATGTTTCTTAAGACATTCAAGCAAGTTACCGTATAGGAGGTTAGCCAGTTTTCTTAATCCAAACATCGATAAACAATCATCCAATACAATTAATAACACACCAACAACCAATAATCAATAGTTAGGTTTCATTAGATCTAAGCAAACACAAGATAAATCTAGCCTAACATGTTAAACAAAAGACAAGAACAAGATAGAATCAAACAATACATAGACATATTGAATGATTAATTGATTACTTATCTTCAATTGAACATGGAAGATCCAAGGGTATAAAACCCTTAAAAGTGGCTGAAAAATCGTCTTTAGGGTTTCTCCTCCCAAAGTTGCACCCAATGAATGAAAATTGCAAAACTATATATAGAAAATTGGGTCTGACGGCGTCACGTTGTAGGAGGTGACGCCGTCACCTCGCCGTGTTTAGGGTTCCTTGATAGCCTTCTTGACGCCGTCTCGTTGTAATCCTAGAATTTGCTCTCTGGCGCGTCAGGGGTTGACGCTGTCAGGATGGGCTTGACGCCGTCACATGTAATTTTCCAAGAGATTTTGAGACTTTGTCGTTTTCTTCACTTTTATGCTCCAAAAACGTCCAAAATGCATCCTTTTCCAGATTTCTTCTCCAAAGTACCTAAAATGACAAAAGGAACGATTTAGGGCAATATTTGATCAAATAAATACGATTTAGGGCTTAAATGACCCCCCAAAAGCGGTACACTTTTCGCCTCATCAAATACCCTTACACTTGAGATTTGCTTGTCCTCAAGCAAATGCGCTTTTATTCTAATCAAAATACAAGTTAGGGGTCATTTAACGCTAATATAAAAGTAATTACAACAAATATTCGTTCCACTTCAATCATAATAAGCACGGAGATTACAACTAGCACCTCACAAGTAGTGTTTAGATACTCACATCTCTCAGGTGTCATAAAATTATATCTCATAAATGAAAATGAATAATATCTCTCACTACCTGTCATAGCAAATAGATTACCATAGGCTTGGGAAAGGATCAAAAACCTCCTCCACTAGGCGTAAGCACCTAAGATAAACTATCAAAGAGGGCTTTTAAATGGGTTATAACGTTAGGTGTAGGGATATGATAAACACGGTTTTGTTGGATAAAGGATATTTTTCTGGTGGCGAGTTAAAGATCTTGATTAATTACATGTACAATATGGCGTTGCTAAGCCAAGACTAGACTCGACTTAAGCTAATGAAACAAAAATAATAAAAAGATAAAATAAACATAGAATGAAACGGGATGGTAGTCCGTATGTTTTTTCTACTTTTCTTTTTCTCTCTTTTTTTTTTTTTTTTTTTTTTTTTTTTTTTTTTTTGCATACACTCTTGCCCTACCATCCAAAATAATACATCATAGGGGGGTTGTATCCCCCTTACACTTGAGTTTTTACATAACTTTACAATTAACTATTTAATGACTCGAATTAAGATAATCAAAACACTTGGAGTACTTTTAAAATATTTAGCACATATGGGGGTAATAATGTTGTTCTTCCCCATTACTCCATTACACTAGTACTTTACCCATGAGTCCCAATCGTCCCAAAACAATATGTACAAGGATATGACTCGACTTAGCAACCATGTAATCAATTAGATAATTAACTTGGGGTTTAAACAAATGTTTTCACAATAATGCACTAAAGATGAGTGCATACAAGGTAGGCTAAGGCGATTTGGGTGTACATTTAAGTGGGGTGTAAACAAATTCTTCCTTTAAGTAAAATGCTTAAAGTTAGAAACGAAAAGATAGGCTCTGAGGGGTGTACTAGGGGTATCGTGTACTAAAAATGAGTACAATGCAAAGGGTGTGGGAGAATTACTTGACCGATGTAGCCAATGTAATTATAACAAAAACACAGGTGTAAAACAATGGGTTAATCCTAATGCCTCTTATCATGTAGTAAATCTAACTACACGAATGTAGTCTCACTTGTGGCCTCGGAATGGTCCTAATGCAAGTTCTAGAATCTAAGTGCTACCGGTACACACATCATAGCATAAATGCTTTTCCTACCAATTCTAGGGGCGAACCTCACATATTTGGGGGTGGAAAATTTTTTAGTGGTACGGTTTTGTGCTAGTCATATAACTCCTATCCGTGAGACACTCATTAAGATCAAAGTTTCACTACTATATGTTGTAGAAAATTTTAAATTTGGCACTAAAATTGCCCTAACAGGTATTTATCTCAGTTTTATTACACATCTACCATTAAACTATCAAAAATCAAGCGTAATTGCATTCTCTAAAGTATCGTATTTTACCCCCCTTACACTTAAGATGAACATTGTCCCCAATGTTCAAATAACAAGATGTAAAAGTAAATAAGGTAAAAGAATGAAATCAAATACTCCCCTGATTCGCTCGGTGGATAAAGAGGTAACATGGTTAGATCTTCTTCCAAGGTAATGTTGGAACTTCAAGACTAAAGCATCGCCAAAAGCTTGATTCCACGTACATCTCCTTGTCCAAAATAACCTGTTAGACCTGAGAAAACAAACAAGAAAACCAGCATAACATCGGCGGGATAAATCTATATAAGGATATAATGCTTGTGGAATGATTATTTTGCAGATTCCTGGAGTTTATAAGTTAGAGATTTAATAAAACATTTTATGATTCCGGAGGAAAAACAAAACTTTCAAAAAATTCCAAAAAACTGTGTCTGACGCCGTCACATAGTGATTTGACAGTTTTTTCATGTTAAGTTTCCGGAAAATTTCTGGAAAAACTCAATCCTTACTTCCTGGAAATCCTGCAAAATATCATTATGACTCGATACAAGCATTTGACTCAAACAATTACTAATATGTATGTTAATTTAATATTGTTATGATTCATGTTCATTTGTTCTAATAAACCGATTTGGATTTCCCTTAAACTTATCTTTTTGCAAAATACCTTTATATGTAGTTAAGACGAAGTTAAAAACAAAATAAAGCATTTTCACAATTTAGTTTCGAACATGAATCAATAATAATAAAAATTAAACATACATACGGAAGCAAATAAAATCAAACAAACAAATAAATAAACACACAAAGCAAATAAAGCTTGGGTTGCCTCCCAAGAAGCGCTTTTCTTTATTAACGAGTCTTGTAGCTAGACTCAAAGTCCTTCTACCCTATGTAAGTGAGATCGTCATCGAGGACATCTTTAGGGTTAAGCTTGGATTGAAGTTTTCTATTGGTCCGCATGGTACGATAAGTCTTTTCAAACTTCTCTCCATCCGGGTCATACAATGTCATCTTAATATGCCATGACCCATCTCCATCTTTGGGTGGTTTGTCCCAATCCCACTTATGATCATCGTCATCACGTGTCCACCTATTCATCCCTAGGTTAATTGGCAAAACTCCTAGGAAATCAATCATCTTCCTAAAAACTAGAGGGTCTTCAAATGGATCCAATTCGGTGTCCCTAGCCAAGAGTTGTTCTACCGTATGTGTTCGGCTTACAAAGTCCTCTTCTAGGTAAAATGGGCGTTGGGGTCCTATGAAGTCTCCATTGATCCAAGGTCCATATCTAGATGGTCTCCTATTTAACTCTAACCAATGGGGGTGGGTTCCTCACTAGTATCATAGGCATGTTTCTTTACATCGTAGACCGACCAAGTATCACCTTCTCCTACCGCTATCTTAGATTCCTTACAATCAATCATAGCACTAGCGGTCGCCAAAAATCCTCTACCTATCAACAAGGGGCATGTAGGGTCGCTAACCATATCAAGGACGTGGAAATCGGCTAAAATGGTTAGTTTTCCTATGTGTACTAACACGTCCTTGACTACTCCAACCGGGTAAGCAACACTTCCATCCGCTAAGCCTATCATTACCTCGGTTTCTTCAAGTTTCCCTAGTTTTAGAGAGGTGTGGAGAGGTAACGGAAGTAGGTTAAGGCTTGATCCAAGATCGGCTAATGTGTCAATAGCCTCCGAATTACCGATCTTGTAAGGTAGGACAAATAAGCCTGGATCATCTAACTTCTTAGGTAGTTTGTTTTGAACGAAGGCGGTCCCTTTGTCACCTAACTCGAGCTTCTTCTCATATTTTTCTAAGAGGGCATTATAATAGGGGGCTCGTGCTAATACATCAATAACCGGACGTTCAAGGTGGAGCTCCTTGAATTCTTCGTCAAGGTTTTGAGTGGGAGGTGTTTCAACTATGTTGTTGACCAATTTAGTGTCGGATATCATAACTTCTTGGTCCTTTTGAACGACTTGGGTTTGTTTGAAACACGTGCTCATGGAATTGACCGAATAATATTGTGGACAAGAACTAGGAGACGAAACCGATGAAATGGCGTTGACGTTTAGTTTCGGGTTCTTGACCGTGTCGCTAGGGAGTGCTCCCATTTCTCGGTCATTGAGGGCTTTCAACAAAGTGTCAATCTTAGTGGTCATCTCGCTTTGTTTTTGTTTGAAATCGGCTTCAAACTTTGCTAAACGAGCTTCTTGAGATGTCACGAAGTTAGACATCAACCCTTCAAAGTTATTGGTACTACCATAGTTAGAAGGATTGTTGTTGAAAGTACGGTTCGAGGATGAACCGCTTGATTGGAAACGATTAGGTGGGTTGGAAGAATTGGTTTGTTGTGCGTTTTGGTTTTGTTTCCACCTAAGGTTTGGTTGAGCTCTCCATGAGGGGTTGTATGAATCACCATAGGGGTTTGGCTCGGGTTTGAAAGTGTACCACTTGTCTCCCACTCCGTCAGTACGCGAGGATGCGTAGTCCGCAAAAGCTTGTTCGGGGAGTTCCACGCAATCACGAGTGTCGTGGGGACCACTACATAATTCACATGAAGAAGTGATTTTGTTCACTTGGCTTGAAGGTTTAGGAGCCTCGTAGGATTTCATGAGAAACTTGACTTGGTCTTCAAGTTCTATGATCCTACGGTCGGAAGTGCTTGAATTGTTCGAAGGCAAAGATATTGCCTTGACCGTTTTATTCAAATCACGGGGATCATTCCAACTTTCGTTGTCATAAAGAGCAAGATCTTCTAGGAGATCCCATGATTGTTCCGCACTTAGATCACGTAGCTTACCACCGGCCGATTGGTCAATGGTTTGCCTCGTGGAGAGATTGATGTGGTCATAGAAGATTTGGACTTGGAGCCAAAGTTCTATGCCATGGTGAGGGACTTTTTGGAGTAAGTCCTTGAATCGAGTCCATGCCTCGTAGAGGGTTTCGCCTTGACGTTGTTGGAACATCAAGATATCATTCCTTAGCTTGGTAGTTCTTCCCGGTGGGAAAAACTGAGCAAGGAAACGAGTGGTGAGATCATCCCAAGAGGTGATGGATCCTGCGGGTAGACGCTCTAGCCATTGACTAGCTTGGTCCCGCAGAGAGAATTGAAAGAGACGCAATCGGGTCGTCTCTCGAGTGGCAACATCAAGGTCTACGGAATCAACGATTTTGAGAAAGTCCTTGAGATGTTGGTTAGGATCTTCGGAACGAAGTCCATGGAATGCGCATCCGCTTTGCACCAACCGGATGGTGTCGGATCGCAAGGGAGTGACATTGGCTCCTTGAGTGAGCTCAATGGTGTTTCGATAGCCATGGTGGCTAGGACGGGAGTAGTCTCCTAAGGTACGGGCTCTAGGAGGTGGGTGTTGTTGTGGTGGTGGGTTGTTGGGATCAAGGATATTACCACCTTCCATGATGTCGGATGGTAATGGTTACGAACAAAGAAACGTAGAAAAAAGATAGACTAAAGAAAACCTAGAAAAATAAAATAAAAATCTCACTAGAAAGGAATCTAGTGAGTAGACCTAATAAAATAAAAATTCAACCTAAACAATAACTATTCCCCGGCAGCGGCGCCAAAAACTTGATGCGTGGTTTTGCGACCTTACAACAGGTTTTACCTCTCGAGGGATCTCAAGAGGCTTGCAATCCCCACCAGGCAGTGTACCTGACCGATGTAGTATAGTGTAGTGGCAAGTACCGGGGGATTGATCGTTCTCTAGGGGAATAGTGTCGTTAGGATTGAAAAACTATTCTAATAGGTCTAAGGGTGAGGGAAGATTCTTTTTGTATTTTTATATTTTATGGAAAGCAAGTAAAATCTCGGGTTTGAAGGAGTGGGCGGAATTAGTTGCTAGTCAACTAACCCAAATAACTACAAATGCAAATAAAATAAATAACAAATAAAATAAAAGTTGTGGAACTTATGTGGAGAGAAATGTGTTTACTTAGATTTCCTTACTCCCTAACTATCTTTTACCGGTTGATTAGTGTGTATTAATTGCGTGGATGACGGGTGTATTCCTTAATACCATTCGTGGGGTGGCGTACGTACTTCCCCAACTCTATGAACTCCTACTTCACTCCTATGTCGAGCCGGCTAAGAAGCTCCTAACATGGGATCACTAGAATTCGTTCATGCATTAAATACAACCATAAAAACCTAGTACGCATTGGTTCATGTTTCTTAAGACGTTCAAGCAAGTTACCGTATAGGAGGTTAGCCAGTTTTCTTAATCCAAACATCGATAAACAATCATCCAATACAATTAATAACACACCAATAACCAATAATCAATAGTTAGGTTTCATTAGATCTAAGCAAACACAAGATAAATCTAGCCTAACATGTTAAACAAAAGACAAGAACAAGATAGAATCAAACAATACATAGACATATTGAATGATTAATTGATTACTTATCTTCAATTGAACATGGAAGATCCAAGGGTATAAAACCCTTAAAAGTGGCTGAAAAATCGTCTTTAGGGTTTCTCCTCCCAAACTTGCACCCAATGAATGAAAATTGCAAAACTATATATAGAAAATTGGGTCTGACGGTGTCACGTTGTAGGAGGTGACGCCGTCACCTCGCCGTGTTTAGGGTTCCTTGATAGCCTTCTTGACGCCGTCTCGTTGTAATCCTAGAATTTGCTCTCTGGCGCATCAAGGGTTGACGCTGTCAAGATGGGCTTGACGCCGTCACATGTAATTTTCCAAGAGATTTTGAGACTTTGTCGTTTTCTTCACTTTTATGCTCCAAAAACGTCCAAAATGCATCCATTTCCAGATTTCTTCTCCAAAGCACCTAAAATGACAAAAGGAACGATTTAGGGCAATATTTGATCAAATAAATATGATTTAGGGCTTAAATGACCCCCCAAAAGCGGTACACTTTTTGCCTCATCAAGTACTTTTTAAGATTAACGCACATATGAGGGTAATAAATTGATGTCTTCCCCATTACTCCATATTACTAGTACTTTACCCATGAGTCCCAATCGTCCCAAAACAATATGTACAAGATATGACTCGACTTAACAACCATGTAATCAATTAGATAATTAACTAAGGGTTTAAACAAATAACAATAATGCACTAAAGATGAATGCATACAAGGAAGGCTAAGGCGATTTGGGTGTACATTTTGGTGGATTGTTAACAAATTCTTTCTTTAAGTAAGATGCTTAAAGTTAGAAACGAAAAGATAGGCTCGGAGGGGTGTACTAGGGGTTTCGTGTACTAAAAATGAGTACAACGCAAAGGTGTGGGAAAAATTAATTGACTTCGCTAGTCAAGTAATATGACTTAAATGGTCAAGTAATTATGATACGGGTTTAAACACAAGGGTGATCCTAATGCCTCTTATCATGTAGTAAATCCTACTACACGAATGTAGTCTCACTAGCGGTCTCGGGATGCATCACTAACGCAAGTTCTAGAATCTAAATACTACCGGTACACACATAAGCACTAATAATGAATGCTTTTCCTATCAAATCTAAAGGCGAACCTCACATATTTGGGTGGAAAATTTTTTAAGTGGTACGGTTTTGTGCTAGTCATAAAACTCCTATCCATGAGACGCTTGTTAAGGCTAAAGTTTCACTCCTAAATGTTGTAAAAAATTTAAATTTGGCGCTAAAATTGCCCTAGCAAGTATTTCTCTTAGTTTTATTACACACCTACTATCAAACAAACAAACTCAAGTGCAATTGTATCCTATAAGGTATCATCATTTACCCTCCCCTTACACTTAGGATGAACATTGTCCCCAATGTTCAATTAAAGGATGTAAAAGTAAAGCAGGTAAAAGAATGAAAACAAATACTCCCCTGATTCGTTCGGTGTGGATAGTGTGTCAACAAGGTTAGATCTTCCTCCAAGAAAATGAACTTTGAAAGATTCCCTCCAGAAATATAAATCATCTTCTTGTCATATATTACCTGTTAAACCTGAGAAAACAATCAAGGAAAACCTCGCGTAAAATCGGCGGCAATCTATATATACTAAAAATCCTAGAAAAAAAATAGCATATATATCTTAATGTTGCTTTCTAGGAATTAAAAGGATATAATGCTTGTGGAATGAATGTTTGCAGATTTCCTGGAGTTTATAAAACTAAAGAATCAACAAAAACTTTAAGACTCCGGTTTAAACAAAACTCGCAAAATTTTTCAGAATTTTAGTACCTGACGCCGTCAGGTTGTAACTCCTAACGCCGTCAGAATGTTCCTGGAAAAATCTTATGTTAAGTTTCCGGAAAATTTCTGGAAAAACTTATGCCTTATTTCCTGGAAAATCCTGCAAAACATCATTATGACTCGATACAAGCATTTGACTCTAACAAATACTAATATACATGCTCATTTAATATTGTAGTGAATCATGCTCATTTTCGTTCTTATAAACAAATTTTGATTCTCCCTTACACTTAGCTTTTGCAAAATACCTTTATATATAATTAAGACGAAGTTAAAAACAAAATAAAGCATTTTCACAATTTACTTTGAAACATGATTTACCAACAATACAAATAAAACATGCATACGGAAACAAGTAAAATCAAACAAATAAAAACACACAAAACATGGGTTGGCTCCCAAGAAGTGCTTTTCTTTATTAACGAGTCTTGTAGCTAGACTTAAGGTCACGGGTTACTACGTGACCTCGTCTCTTGAGATGACGTATCCCATATAAGCATGATCCTCGCTATCGGGGTGGTGGTGTTTCAATCGCTCGACCCTTGCAGTCACCTCCCCTCCTCTTTTACTACTCAAGGTAGCTACCCCATCCTGGCGTAGGCTTTTGATTGTGAATGGTCCATACCACCAGGGATTTGGTTCATCGGGAGGTACTTTTATCTCTGAATGCCTTAAGAGTACCAAGTCTCCTTCTATAAATGGGGCATGATTCACCGTCGGTTGACTGCATTCAAACTCGACATGAATTTTATCACTACTTTTGCATTTTTCAGACTTAGTTTCTTTGCAGCTTTTAATTCGTGTCTCCCATGCGAGGATTTTTTCTTGAACATGATTATGTGGTGTGCCGGCGTTGTTTTTGAGCCTTCTCTCCATCATGCTCTCACGCACATAACGTGGGGTCATAGGGAAGTGAATCTTCCTTTTCCCAGACTTAAGTTCAATTTCCCCTTTTTCATACCTAATGACAGCTCTTGCTGTTGTAAGGAATGGTGCTCCAAGGATTATTGGCATACACCTATCTCCTTTATCATCGATGATCATGAAATCGATGGGATACATGAAACCTGCTACATTGACCAGCACATCCTCTGCAATTTCCAAAGGATATACGTAAGAGTGACTAGCGAAGGATAGTCTAACACAGGTGGTGGCTGGCATCTTTTTGGTGAGTTGGGAATAGATAGTTAAAGGCATCTGGTTCACTTCCAATCCTTGATCGGCGAAATCATCCAAGTATTGCAATTTCCCAATGCTAGCTGGTATTTCAAAGTTCCCATAAGCCATCTGCTTCGTAGCCACCTTTTGCTTAAGTAGACCCTCGTATACTGGCCCCCCAGGTAATGTATCGTACTCATCTTTCCCTTCATCATCTCCTTCAGAGACCCGTTTGGAGGATTGGTTACGCCCGTCACCCCTTATCCAGTTTGTTATGGTTTTCTCATTTATATCATGTTTTAGGTAGTACCCTAATGTTTGGGATTTTGGTGGTTCCTCAATGGTTTGTGCACTAGGGGTTTCCTTTTTTTCATTGCCCTCATTGAGAATAGTTATAGAGTTAACAAACTGAGTAGTAGGGGTGACATTTTCCTTTCTTGACAACATCATTTTCGGGGTTTTTATGCTTGAGTATTCCTCCAGTAGGCTCATCATTTCCGTCATTTTCTTTTGCATCTCCTCCTTTTGTCTATAAACTGCCTCCTCGAATTTAGCAAGCCGCTCAGAATGTGTTGCCATGTACTCTCTCATTCGAGTTTCGAATTCCGGGCCGAGGTTTTGAGGAGGCGAATAAGGTCGAGCATAGCTTTGAAAGGTTTCGACATTATCTCTAAGAGGTGACTCAGACAATGGTGTGGGATTTAAGATAGAATTGACTGTTGCTCGTCTGGGACTTAAAGGTCTCCTTTGTTTTTCCATGAGATAATCAACCTTTTTCTCAAGTTCGCAAAGGAGTTCTTCGGAGATCTGAGTGGTTTCCCCTGGTGACGAAATTGCGTTGATAGCCGAGTTTACAACATGGGTAACTTCCCATAACTCACGATTGTCGAAGGCAAGTTCATCAATAATTTCCCAAGATTCCTCGGCGTCTTTATCACGCAACCTGCCTACGGCAGCTCGATCAATGGTGCGTTTGGTATGAAAGTCGACATGGTCATAGAAGATTAGAACTAATAGCCAAAGATCTATGCCATGATGAGGGACTTTTTGAAGTAAGTCCTTGAAACGAGTCCATGCTTCATAAAGAGTTTCACCTTGACGTTGTTGGAACATCAAGATGTCATTTCTAAGCTTGGTAGTTCTCCCCGGTGGGAAAAATTGAGCAAGGAAACGAGAAGTGAGATCATCCCAAGAGGTGATGGATCCCGCGGGTAAACGTTCAAGCCATTGACTAGCTTGGTCATGTAGAGAGAATTGGAATAGACGTAATCGGGTCGTCTCTCTAGTTGCAACATCAAGGTCTATGGAATCTACGATTTTTAGGAAATCCTTGAGATGTTGATTAGCATCTTCGGAACGAAGTCCAAGGAATGCACATCCGCTTTGCACCAACCGGATGGTGTCAGATCGCAAGGGAGACACATTGGCTCCTTGAGTGAGCTCAATGGTGTTCCGATAGCCTTGGTGGCTAGGACGGGAATACTCTCCTAAAGTTCGGGGTCTAGGAGGTTGGTTTGGTTGTGGTGGGTTTTGTGGGTGGTTTTGTTGTGGTGGGTTGATGGGTTCAAAGATATTACCACCTTCCATGACGTCGGATGGTAATGGTTACGAACAAAGGAACAAAGAAATGAGATAGACTAAAGAAACCAAAAAATAAAAATAAAAATCTTACTAGAAAAAGAAATCTAGCAAGTAGACCTAATAAAAAGAAATTCTAACCAAGACAATAACTATTTCCCCGGGCTGCGGCGCCAAAAACTTGATACGCGGGATTGCGCCCTCGCAACAGGTTTTACCTCTCAAGGGATCTTGAGAAGCTTGCAATCCCCGCCAGGCAGTGTACCTGATCGTTGTAGTATAGTATAGTGACAAGTACCGGGGGATTGATCGTTCAACTCAGGAATAGTGTCGCTAGGATTAGAAAGCCTACTAAACTAGGTCTAGAGGTGAGGGATGATTCTTTTTGTATTTTTTATATTTTATGAAAGCAAGTAAAATCTCGGGTTTTGAAGGAGTGGGCAGAATTAGTTGCTAGTTAACTAACCTAATTAACTACAAATGCAAATAAAACAAAATAAAATGAAACTAGAATTAATATGTGGTGGAAACAATAAAAAGAGAAGATGTGTTTACTTAGATTTCATTACTCCCTAGATATCTTTTACCGGTTGATTAGCTTGTTACAATTGCATGGATGACGGGTTATATTCCTTAATACTAGTCGTAGGGCCGTGTACAATATTCCCTAACTCTATAAGCTCCTACTTCACTCCTATGTCGAGCCGGCTAAAAGCTCCTAACATGGGATCACTAGAATTCGCTTATGCATTAAATACAACCAAAAATCGTAGTACACCTCCGATCATGTTTCTTAAGACGTTCAAGCAAGTTACCAATTAGAAGTCTGCCAGTTTTCTTAAGCCTAACATCGAATACAATCATCCACAACAATTATAAACAAACCATCAACCAATAATCAACATCTAGGTTTCACTACATCTAAGTAAACACTATAAAAACCTAGCCTAGCATGTTAAAAGAAAGATGTCACACCCCGCCGAAGGTGGAAACGCGAGGTGCGACGAAATCAATATACATCGCAAAAAGATATAGAACAATACCCTAATTTACATTAAAGAAAAAGTATATCATTACAACATTGTTATGGCCGACATTGGCAATTTAAAATATAAAGTTTGGTTTCCAAAAGATATTATTTTAGTACATAATGATCCGTAGTGACATGTGAAAACTTCATTATGCAAAGACCTTGAAGAAAAGCTTACTGACGATCACCTGAAATGCATGAGAGAAAACGGGTCAACTATGAAAATAGTCGGTGAGTACACACGTTTTATATAATATGAAAACCTTTAAGAGAGAGTATAAGTTTTTAGTCTTTGAGAATAGTCCACAAGGCAAAGGCGTTGTCAATCCACTCAGTTGCAAGTCCCGCCCATACAAGACTTGTAACCTGTGTGTTCACAACCCATTGCGTAAAAAGTTGTATGTCTAGTAGTCATGTACACGTGGTCAATATAGTTCACAATAAGGGCACATAGTATATAATAAAGTATGTGGCAATGCTCCTAAAATAAATAATATGCGTTCCGTAGACAGGGGAACGAGAGGTTGGCCGACCTCTAATAGCGCTATCCATACTACCTACTGCTCCACACAAGGAAGTCGTACGAACGGTACGTATAAACTGGAGTGCGAACGGCAAACCAGTTGGAGACTAACAATTGCGGATGTACGAACAGTACATCATTCACAAACTATTATATATTATTAAGTCAAAGCTACTCCGTAGACAGGGGAGATTTTATGTTGCTCCGTAGACAGGGGAGACTTTATAATGTTGCTCCGTAGACAAGGGAGACTTTGCACTGCTCCGAACATGGGAGACTTTAGGTGATAGTACGTACGGTACATTAAGTTCAAAAGTTCAAGTCAAGTTCAAGAGTTCAAACAAGTTATAAGGTCAAGATAAGTTAAAAGAGTTCATAATAATCAAAGGGTTCAAAACAATGTTCAAAGAGTTCAAGTAATAATTCATGCATCCACCCCAAAGCGATTAAAATAGTTAGAAAAAGGGGTTCGTGAATACTCACCTATTACAAGCGATATGATGACAAAATGTATGAACTGAAATAAGGCGCGAACTCTAGCCGCAACCTAATATGATATGATCTAAGGTAAGCAATGATACAATGCTATACATGCAATTACGTATGTTATCGATACCACTCGTGAAATTTGAAAATAACGTTTATCGTCGAAAAATATATTTTTGACATCTCGTTAAGTTAATAAACACTTTTCATGTAAATATGTTGAAAAGGTACTCCACGATCCTTGTTTGGTGTTTTATCGGTAAATATAATGTTTTCGTCGTAAAAATAACATTTTTCATAACTTGAAAATATGACCAAAATGGCCTCACAAAACTAGTCGCGAAATAGTGAATATTAAGAGTTAGGAAAGAAGCTCAGTAGTTTTAGGAAATTTTTCACATTATCTAAAAGTCGTAACACTGAAATTTTGTCCATACGGGTCTCGATCATAAAGAAAAATAGCCGTGAAGTGAGGTGTTTGGGCTGTTTTGGCAGATTCTGGGCAGTTTTCGGGAAAGTTTAGAAGGCCATAAGTTATTCGTTATTAATCCTTTTGACAAACGGTTGGATGTTTTGAAAACTAGGTTGGGTGAACTAACTTTTTGTCAATGATATAAATTTTCCAGAAATGGGTTTATCAATGAGAAAAGTGGGGTTGAACATGGTCACTTGGCGAAAGGGTCAACACTTAGAAAATTTCTATAAGTTTAGTACTGAAGAAAAAGTATAGTGTACGTCGAGTTTTAAAAGCTTGTATCTCGGTCGTAATAAGTTCGTTTCTTATGTTCTTTATATCCACGGTTTCATATTAACATATACTAATATATTTTTAGTAAGTCGGCCCTTCTAGGTGTTGGAAAATTTAGTGCACTTGAGGGATCAGTTCGAACCTGGCAATGGGTCAGGAGGTACGGAGTGTACACCCATCAGGTCCCTGAACACCCTGACTCATATAGTGGTTAAGTGTTATTCAATGTCTGATGAAGTTCAGTGAGTTCACTCCTTCAGGGAGTGATACTCTGGACTGAATGGTATTCATCAGGATGATGAGTTTAGCTCAAGCTGAAGAATCTCATCAGGGAGTTGATGTCCTCAGGGACTAGCTCATCAGTGAGTATAACGAACTCACTGGACTGAATCATAACTAACTTGTAACGGCTTTGACCTATTCAAGTGGCAGTTCTAAATGCATTAATGACCACGTTTAATTGGTCATGTAACCACTAATACCTATTATTATGGAGACAATTAAGTGGGATTAATGGGCCGTTAATCACTCTTAATTCCATTGACTAAGGGTTGAGTAATCTTACCTATAAATAGGAAGATCAAATCATGCATGAAGGAGATATACAGAAAACATATAACACTCAAACGCAAAGGGTTATTGATTTGTGCCAAATTCAATAACAAACATTTGGTCTTATCCCAAGTAGATATTCGTGATACCCAGGCAATAGGGTCGAATAGTTAACTTTGGAAAGTGATAACACGATTCCAAGTGATATCCGGTAACCTTAATTGGTACGTAGTTAGGCTATTGATTATCTTCACCTTGTTTTGGGCTCTTACCAACCAACACTAGGTCACGTCTAACGCTTCGTTTTGTCCGTTGAAATTCGTGCAACAGCACGTGTTATTTTCATAAAATAGTTTTTCGTCGTTAAACTTGGAAAAATCATATCTCCTTCGTTATAAACTCGTTTTTTATCCGTTCTTTCGCCCATAGCTTCGTTTTTAAAAGTATTTTCTGATTCTTTGGTCCAAAATTACCCAGGAACCCCTGAGTTTTCTATATTTTACAAAAATGGACAGCAACTTTCTAATAGAGTTTAAAACTCATTTTTCTAGTTTATAACTTGTTCAAGACTTAACCAAACTACTTCAAATCAACTCCATAAGTACTCAATCCTACCATACACCTTCTTAGGGTGTCATGGGGTCCTAAACTTCACAAAATATTGTAGGATTTCAAGCGAATGATCATAGGCTTTATATATACTCATAAAAATCATAATATTAGTAAAGTGGTATATATAACATAAATACATGTATGTTTTGCTAATATAACTTGAAAATACATCATGTTATCATTCAAATGAAAGTATGAGATGATGAAAAAATATCACTTGAAGCTTACTTGATGATTTTGATGAGTTTGGAGATGATTTGATTAATAACCTTGAGGTTTTTATTTCAAAACCTTAACAAAGTATATATGGAAGACTTGATTATTACTTGTTCTTGAATAGTTGATGGATCTTCCTTGTGTTTCTTGTTTAGTCGTGGGTAGGAGAGGAAACAAGAGAGAAAACCTTAGCTTTTTGATTTTGTAAAAGTAACTTATGTATATAATATGTGTTTATGTAATGAAATATCTAGCCATGGTGGGCATTATGGTAAGTAAGTGATCAATTAGATGTAATCAAATTGGTGACTAGCACATGTATATTTGAGGTAGAAAATTGGAAGTTTGCTTGGTATTTAATTTGCATCTTTAGTTTAAGTTGTGTATTGGGTGTTATCGGGTACCGAGTTAACTAAAAATAAATCGTGACGAGTTGAAATAAAATATGACGAACTTGTAAAAATTATGAAATTGCATTCCTGATGAGAATCGGGTGTTAAAATAATTATCGGGTTGAAATATCGCAAACCGACGGAGTTATAAGCTCCTAACGAAAAATGTAGCAATTAATTTGAAAACACCAGGTAAATTAATAATATAATTTTTATATTATTATAATGAGTGTGAAAATATAATAGGAACATAGTTGGGAGTATTGGGTATACGTTAGTAGTAAAAACGGAGTGGTAACGTTTATTAAATATTTGAACATACGTAAATTAAAAAATGCATATTCGTGCATGACCTAATATACGGATGAACGATAATCATGAATAGTGTTTTGTGAATAGTAAAATTTTTGAACGCTTCTCGAAATCTCGAACCGACTCCGAAAACGATGAAGAGTGAAATGATGAATAGTGATCGGTGAATAGTAAATCGTCAAAGTTTGGAAATAAATGTAGGCGTGGAAAATTACGGGTTGTTACATTCTACCAGCCTTAAAAGGAATCTCGTCCTCGAGATTCAGTTCATTCATTCTATAGATGTATGTGATCGCGGTCAAATTTGATGAGGCAACTAAGGTCGAAAACGCTAGGTCTCGGATTATATCAATGTCGTGAACTTGGTAAGAAATGGAAATAAGTCATGCACTCAACATAAAGGGGTAGGGAAGTAAGGAGGTTGTTCAAAAGAATGTACCCGGCATGTTGTCCTAATTCTGTGGGGTTAAATGATTCCCTAGGAAGTAAGCTCTACCACGTGCGGGGGAAATATCAATGTTCTGATCTTGAGTGCCTTTAACTGCCATTGCCAGGTTTGGACGATTTCCTCCTTGGTTAGGAGTTCTTTTCAACTTTGGACAGGTATTCCGAAGGTGATCCAAGCTTCCACACTCGTAACATGCTAATCTTTGTCCTTGGTTTCCATTCCCATTTCGGCAATTCCGACCAAGATGACCCGTCTGTTTGCAGTTGATGCACCTTGGGCAGTCTCCTGAGTGGTGAAGGTTACATCGGGTACATTTAGGATGTGAGCCTACATATCCTCTGCGCTCCTGAGTTATTGCTCCATAATTTCCAACTACCCGCTGCCTTTTGTCCAGCTGATCCTGGTCACGACTTTTTTATCGATCTTCCTGTCTCTTTCGTCCTCCGTCGTTTCCTTTCGTTAGTTCACCAGACCTGATCACATCATTTGTCAAGCGGTATGCCATGCCCACAACGGCTTGCAGAGTGGTTGGGTTCGATGAAGTGACATCCCTCCTGATTTCAGGGATCAATCCCCAAATATATCGATCTATCAGCTTTTCCACAGTGGAGACCATGTGAGGAACCATCCTAGTCAGCTCGTGGAAACGGGCTTTGTACTTGTGGACTTCTACTCCTACCATCAAGTGGTTCCAAAATTCTGCTTCCAGCTTCTGCACTTCATCTTTTCTGCAGTACTCGTCAGTTAGTAATTTCTTGAATGCTTCCCAAGATAATCCATTTGCAGCTTCCCTTCCTCTGGTCTGTAGCTGGTTGTTCCACCAAGTCAATGCTCGACCCTGGAGTAGACCCGCAGAGAATTCAACCTTATCCCCTTCAGCACATTTCGTGATACTGAGTTTTGACTCAACATTCTCGAACCATGATAGCAGTCCAATGGCACCCTCGGTGCCATAAAATTCCATTGGCTTGCATGTCATGAAAGTCTTATAGCTGCATCCCTGACCGTTGTTCGAGGTACCCGCACCATTATTGGGTCGTCTGGCATCAATGTGCGGAACAATATGAGTGAGGAGGTCTGCTAATCCAGCAGCAGTGTCATTCGGGCCTTCATTGTTGTTACGTCCTGAGCGAGTGTTCATTGCGGCCATGGCTTTGCGATAGACCAAAAATAGTTGGTTGAGTGAGCGATACATGAATGATGACGGATGATGTACGGTACAATGACAGTCGTGACATAGAGATTGTAAAATGACGGAAACAAAGGCATGCTTAATCTAACGAGGCGTAAGGTAGCAAAGAGAAATCATATACATAAATGCATATATAAGGTACGGTAACACAAACTGAAACATATAAACAGGTTATGCATACCCACCCGACCAATGCAATTTCAGGTGACCAGACTCTCTAGACCCGACCAAACATGATCCTTGACTACTACTCCCTTCATCGCATGATTCTTCCTGAATTATACATAGGTGATCAGGCTATGCATACTTGAGGATTAATGATGCAATGCTAGGACTAGTCGACTCGTATGATTTTTTGTATTTAAGAAAAACGTTATTTTGGTTATAGTTGCGATTTTTATTTTAGAAAAATCGCCATTCTCTATAACCTCTAGCTCTAATACCAATCTGTCACACCCCGCCGAAGGCGGAAACGCAAGGTGCGACGAAATCAATATACATCGCAAAAAGATATAGAACAATACCATAATTTACATTAAAGAAAAAGTATATCATTACAACATTGTTATGGCTGACATTGGCAATTTAAAATATAAAGTTTGGTTTCCAAAAGATAGCATTTTAGTACATAATGATCCGTAGTGACATGTGAAAACTTCATTATGCAAAGACCTTGAAGAAAAGCTTACTGACGATCACCTGAAATGCATGAGAGAAAACGGGTCAACTATGAAAATAGTCGGTGAGTACACACGTTTTATATAATATGAAAACCTTTAAGATAGAGTATAAGTTTTTAGTCATTGAGAATAGTCCACAAGGCAAAGGCGTTGTCAATCCACTCAGTTGCAAGTCCCGCCCATACAAGACTTGTAACCTGTGTGTTCACAACCCATTGCGTAAAAAGTTGTATGTCTAGTAGTCATGTACACGTGGTCAATATAGTTCACAATAAGGGCACATAGTATATAATAAAGTATGTGGCAAGGCTCCTAAAATAAATAATATGCGTTCCGTAGACAAAGGAACGAGAGGTTGGCCGACCTCTAACAGCGCTATCCATACTACCTACTGCTCCACACAAGGAAGCCGTACGAACGGTACGTATAAACTGGAGTGCGAACGGCAAACCAGTCGGAGACTAACAATTGCGGATGTACGAACAGTACATCATTCACAAACTATTATATATTATTAAGTCAAAGCTACTCCGTAGACAGGGGAGATTTTATATTGTTGCTCCGTAGACAGGGGAGACTTTATAATGCTGCTCCGTAGACAGGGGAGACTTTGCACTGCTCCGAACATGGGAGACTTTAGGTTATAGTACGTACGGTACATTAAGTTCAAAAGTTCAAGTCAAGTTCAAGAGTTCAAACAAGTTATAAGGTCAAGACAAGTTAAAAGAGTTCATAATAATCAAAGGGTTCAAAACAATGTTCAAAGAGTTCAAGTAATAATTCATGCATCCACCCCAAAGCGATTAAAATAGTTAGAAAAAGGGGTTCGTGAATACTCACCTGTTACAAGCGATATGCTGACAAAATGTATGAACTGAAATAAGGTGCGTACTCTAGCCGCAACCTAATATGAATGATATGATCTAAGGTAAGCAATGGTACAATGCTATACATGCAATTACGTATGTTATCGATACCACTCGTGAAATTTGAAAATAACGTTTATCGTCGAAAAATATATTTTTGACGTCTCATTAACTTAATAAACACTTTTCATGTAAATATGTTGAAAAGGTACTCCATGATCCTTGTTTGGTGTTTTATCGGTAAATATAATGTTTTCGTCGTAAAAATAACACTTTTCGTAACTTGAAAATATGACCAAAATGGCCTCGCAAAACTAGTCGCGAAATATTGAATATTAAGAGTTAGGAAAGAAGCTCAGTAGTTTTAGGAAACTTTTCACATTATCTAAAAGTCGTAACACTGAAATTTTGTCCATACGGGTCTCGATCATAAAGAAAAATAGCCGTGAAGTGAGGTGTTTGGGCTGTTTTGGCAGATTCTGGGCAGTTTTCGGGAAAGTTTAGAAGGCCATAAGTTATTCGTTATTAATCCTTTTGACAAACGGTTGGATGTTTTGAAAACTAGGCTGGGTGAACAAACGTTTTGTCATTGATATAAATTTTCCAGAAATGGGTTTATCAATGATAAAAGTGGGGTTGAACATGGTCACTTGGCGAAATGGTCAACACTTTGAAAATTTCTATAAGTTTAGTACTGAAGAAAAAGTATAGTGTACGTCGAGTTTTAAAAGCTTGTATCTCGGTCGTTATAAGTCCATTTCTTATGTTCTTTATATCCACGGTTTTGTATTAACATATACTAATATATTTTTAGTAAGTTGGCCCTTCTAGGTCACGTCTAACGCTTCGTTTTGTCCGTTGAAATTCGTGCAACAGCACGTGTTATTTTCAGAAAATAGTTTTTCGTCGTTAAACTTGGAAAAATCATATCTCCTTCGTTATAAACTCGTTTTTATCCGTTCTTTCGCCCATAGCTTCGTTTTTGAAAGTATTTTCTGATTCTTTGGTCCAAAATTACCCAGGAACCCCTGAGTTTTCTATATTTTACAAAAATGGACAGCAACTTTCTAATAGAGTTTAAAACTCATTTTTCTAGTTTATAACTTGTTCAAGACTTAACCAAACTACTTCAAATCAACCCCACAAGTACTCAATCCTACCATATACCTTCTTAGGGTGTCATGGGGTCCTAAACTTCAAAAAATATTGTAGGATTTCAAGGGAATAATCATAGGCTTTATATATACTCATAAAAATCATAATATTAGTACATCATGTTATCATTCAAATGAAAGTATGAGATGATGAAAAAATATCACTTGAAGCTTACTTGATGATTTTGATGAGTTTGGAGATGATTTGATTAATAACCTTAAGGTTTTTATTTCAAAACCTTAACAAAGTATATATGGAAGACTTGATTATTACTTGTTCTTGAATTGTTGATGGATCTTCCTTGTGTTTCTTGTTTAGTCGTGGGTAGGAGAGGAAACAAGAGAGAAAACCTTAGCTTTTTGATTTTGTAAAAGTAACTTATGTATGCAATATGTGTTTATGTAATGAAATATCTAGCCATGGAGGGCATTATGGTAAATAAGTGATCAATTAGAAGTAATCAAATTGGTGACTAGCACATGTATATTTGAGGTAGAAAATTGGAAGTTTGCTTGGTATTTAATTTGCATCTTTAGTTTAAGTTGTGTACTGGGAGTTATCGGGTACCGAGTTAACTAAAAATAAATCGTGACGAGTTGAAATAAAATATGACGAACTTGTAAAAATTATGAAATTGCATTCCTGATGAGAATCGGGTGTTAAAATAATTATCGGGTTGAAATATCGCAAACCGACGGAGTTATAAGCTCCTAACGAAAAATGTAGCAATTAATTTGAAAACACCAGGTAAATTAATAATATAATTTTTATATTATTTTATAATGAGTGTGAAAATATATTAGGATCATAGTTGGGAGTATTGGGTATACGTTAGTAGTAAAAACTGAGTGGTAACGTTTATTAAATATTTGAACATACGTAAATTAAAAAATGCATATCCGTGCATGACCTAATATACGGATGAACGATAATCATGAATAGTGTTTTGTGAATAGTAAAATTTTTGAACGCTTCTCGAAATCTCGAACCGACTCCGAAAACGATGAATAGTGAAATGATGAATAGTGATCGGTGAATAGTAAATCATCGAAGTTTGGAAATAAATGTAGGCGTGGAAAATTACGGGTTGTTACAAAAGATAAGCATAAGATAGAATCACACAACACATAGACATATCGTATGATTATTGGAAAACTTATCTTCAATTAAGCATGGATGGAACAAGTGTTGAAACCCTTGTTTTTACATAAAATTCGACCTAGGGTTTGAGTCTCCAAAGTTCTCCTTAATGTTCCACCCTTTACAATGAAAAATTGAAAAAATATATATAGATAATACATCCTGACGGCGTCACGTTGTAGCTTGTGACGCCGTCAACTCGCCGCCAAATTGAGAATCGTATTGCCTAGATCCAATCTTGACGCCGTCAAGAAGGAATGATGCTCTGGGCCGTCACATGCATTTTGACCCTGACGGCCTTGGTGACGCCGTCAGGTCAATTGCACTAAAAATGTTCTGGGCCGTCATGTGTATTTTCCACTTCCACCTCTTTTGCCAAGCTTGACGCCGTCATGTGTGAAGCCTTGACGCCGTCAGGTACTGTTCCCAGCAAGGATTTTGAGACTTTGCCGTTTTCTTCACTTTTATGCTCCAAAAACGTCCAAAATGCTTCCTTTTCCAGATTTCTTCTCAAAAGTACCTAAAATGACAAAAGGAACGATTTAGGGCAGTAATTGATCAAATAATCACGAATTCAGGCTTAAATGACCCCTTAAAAGCGGTACACTTTTCGCCTTATCAACTCCCACGTTCACACAAGTCACCCAAGTGTTATGTGACTTGATACGATCCTTCCCAAAGCTTACCAAAGTTATATGTGACCCAAGGAGTTTAAAAGCAAGTTTGTGAGTGTAAGTGAAATTTAGAAGGCTTGCATGGGTCGTTTACATGCATGCGAGCATGTATATATATTTGTGAGACTTAGAAAACATGTGAGATGTGAACTTGGTGGCCAAGGAGTATGGTGCGAGGAATAGGAACTCCAAATAGTTAGGAAATGATTAAGAGTTGGTGTGAATCGTCCTTGTGGGTATACGAGCAAAAGAAAAGGCCAAAGGTTCATGTTTGTGTTTGTATGTTGTAAAAACGTGGTCAACAAGGGGAAGGGTATGATTTTTAGGCAAATAGTGGAGTTGGTGCATGATTGTCGTCCTTGTGGAGTGTTTGCCGAAAGAAAACAACAAGGGAGCATGTATAGGGTTGAGTTTATTGGTAAAGGGATGGTCAATTCCTTTTAAACTAAGTGTGACACAACTAGAAAGTCTCATTGCTGCCTCTTGAACTCAAAACGTGTGGAAAATGAGAGAGGACACACGTATTCGTCCTTGTGGCAAGTTAACGAGTGGAAAGGACACAAGAAATCATCATTTGGTTTTGTTTTGACTCGTTTGTAAGTTTATAGAAAGTCAAGGCACCATGAAAACGTGCCTAGAAGAATTTACGAGACTTTGGGACCAAGTTTAGAGGGGTACGAGACTTTGTGACCTCAAAATGGATTTTTTTGTTCTTGTGGATACGTAAAAACAAGCGTAAGCTTTGATTGATTTTCATGGACCAAACGTACACGATAGGAAAAGATATTTGTCACGTATGATTCTTGGGTAGGAGTAGTAACGAGAGGTGAAATAATACCTAGGTGTCGTTTGTAAGGATTTGGAATAAACGAGACAAAGCAAACGGGTATGGGACATGGTTTCGAAAATATAAAAAAAAGAGTTGGGTTTGGATTTGTTTTTGGGCTTGCGAGGTGGACTAGGCCCAAAAGAAAAGAAAAGAAATTAAAATGGGCCCGTTTGGTCGTTTGGTTTGTGACTGAGTTGGGCCAAGGCCCAATGGGTGTGTAAGCCCAAATGGCTTGTCTCGAAAGTCGTGTCGGAGTTAGAAGTAGTTACTGAGCGTTCGTGAAAATTTTCTTGAGCTCGGGAGTTTATTAGAACGTATTTGGTAATTTATCGGATTATATATATATATATATATATATATATATATATATATATATATACATATATATATAATTATTACGTTACTTAATAAATGTTAGTTATAAAAGTTAATTCGCGATACTTAGACTATCTAGGTTCGTGTGTAAGCGCGTTCCAAGGTAAACGGTAATCACAAATGCCGTTGTGATCATAAAGAAAATGTACTCAACTAACAAACAAAATTTTTGTTATCAGTAAAAACGGTTTTAATTATCATAACGATTCGTAAATCATAAGTTAGCATTTACTATTCATAAGGAAAAATTACGGGTGGTTACAATACATACCCCTTACAGTGAATTCCGTCCCGGAATTCAAGCTGAAACGGTCTTCGGTGATGCCTGGGAGAAGAGGTGTGGGTATTTGTCGCGGATTTGGTCTTCGCCTTCCCATGTGTACTCCGGTCCTCGCTTAGAGTCCCAGCGAACTTTAACAATGGGGATGCGGTGGTGTTTTAGTTGTTTGACCTCCCTATCCATGATCTCCACGTAGAGAGAACTGGAATAGGCGTAATCGGGTCGACTCTCTAGTTGCAACATCAAGGTCTATGGAATCTACGATTTTAAGGAAATCCTTGAGATGTTGATTAGGATTTTCGGAATGAAGTCCATGGAATGCACTTCGCTTTGCACCAACCGGATGGTGTCGGATCGCAAGGGGGACACATTGGCTCCTTGGGTGAGCTCAATGGTGTTTCGATAGCCTTGGTGGCTAGGACGGGAATACTCTCCTAAAGTTCGGGTCCTAGGAGGTTGGTTTGCTAGTGGTGGGTTTTGTGGGTGGTTTTGAAGTGGTGGGTTGATGGGTTCAAAGATATTACCACCTTCCATGATGTCGGATGGTAATGGTTACGAACAAAGGAACGAAGAAATAAGATAGACTAAAGAAAACCTAAAAATAAAAATAAAAATCTTACTAGAAAGGAATCTAGCAAGTAGACCTAATAAAAAGAAATCCTAACCTAGACAATAACTATTCTCCGGGCTGCGGCGCCAAAAACTTGATACGTGGGAATTGCGCCCTCGCAACAGGTTTTACCTCTCAAGGGATATTTAGAAGCTTACAACCCCCACCAGGCAGTGTACCTGATCGTTTTAGTATAGTATAGTGACAAGTACCGGGGGATTGATCGTTCAACTCAGGAATAGTGTCGCTAGGATTAGAAAGCCTACTAAACTAGGTCTAGAGGTGAGGGATGATTCTTTTTTTATTTTTATATTTTATAGAAAGCAAGTAAAATCTCGGGTTTTGAAGGAGTGGGCGGAATTAGTTGCTAGCCAACTAACCCAACAAACCAAAGATGCAATCAAAATAAAATAAAAGAAATGAAAATAAAACTATTATACTAATGTGGTGGAAACAATAATGAGAAAAGTTGTGTTTACTTAGATTTCATTACTCCCTAGATATCTTTTACAGGTTGATTAGCTTGTTACAATTGCATGGATGACGGGTTATATTCCTTAATACTAGTCGTAGGGCCGTGTACAATATTCCCTAACTCTATAAGATCCTACTTCACTCCTATGTCGAGCCGTTAGAAGCTCCTAACATGGGATCATTAGAATTCTCTTATGCATTAAATACAACCAAAAATCGTAGTACACCTCCGATCATGTTTCTTAAGACGTTCAAGCAAGTTACCAATGGAAGTCTACCAGTTTTCTTAAGCTTAACATCGAATACAATCATCCATAACAATTATAAACAAACAATCAACCCATAATCAACATCTAGGTTTCACTACATCTAAGCAAACACAACAAAAACCTAGCCTAGCATGTTAAAGAGAAAACAAGCGTAAGATATAATCACACAACACATAGACATATTGAATGATTTGAGTAAGTACTTATCTTCAATTGAACATGGAAGAATCAAGGGGTTGAAACCCTTGAAAAATAGCAGGAAAATTCATCTAGGGTTTTATTCCCTCCAAGTTGCACACTAATGAATGAAAATTAGAAAACTATATATAAATTTTACACCTTGACGGCGTCACGTTATAGCTTGTGACGCCGTCAACTCGCCGCCATGATGAAATTCGTATTGCCTAGATCCATTCCTGACGCCGTCATGTAGAAAATCACTCTGGGCCGTCACGTGTAATTGGACCCTGACGGCCTAGGTGACGCCGTTAGGCCAATATGCCTAAAAACATTCTGGATCGTCACGTGTATTTTCCACTTCCACCTCTTTTGCCACTCTTGACGCCGTCACTTGTAGAACCTTGACGCTGTCAGGTACTGTTCCTGCAAGGAATTTTGAGACTTAGCCGTTTTCTTCACTTTTATGCTCCAAAAACGTCCAAAATGCTTCCTTTTTCAGATTTCTCTCCAAAAGTACCTAAAATGACAAAAGGAACGATTTAGGGCAATAATTGATCAAATAATCTCGAATTCAGGCTTAAATGACCCCTTAAAAGCGGTACACTTTTTGCCTCATCAAATAACCTTACACTTGAGATTTGCTTGTCCTCAAGCAAATGCGCTTTTATTCTAATCAAAATACAAGTTAGGGGTCATTTAACACTAATATAAAAGTAATTACAACAAATAATCGTTCCACTAAAAACCAAATACAAGCACGGAGGTCATACGCTAGCACCTCACAAATAGTGTTTAGATACTCACATCTCTCGGATGTAATAAAGTATATATCACAATATGGAAATGGAAAACATCTCTCACTACCTGTCATAGCAAATAGATTACCATAGGCTTGGGAAAGGATCAAACCTCCACCACTTGGCGTAAGCACCTAGGATAAACTATCAAAGAGGTCTTTTAAAGGGTTATAACGTTAGGTGTAGGGATATGCAAAACACGGTTTTGTTGGATAAAGGCAATATTTACTGGTGGCGAGTTAATCATCTTGGTTAATTACATGTACAATATGGCGTTGCTGAGCCAAGACTCGACTCGACTTAAGCTAATAAATCAAAAATAACAAAAACATAAAACAAACATAGAATGAAACGGGATGGTAGTCCGTATGTTTTTCTCTTTTCTTTTTTTCTATATATTTTTTTTCTTAATTTTTTCGATTTTTTTTTTTTTTTTTTTTTTTTTTTTTTTTTTTTTTTTTGCATACATTCTTACCCTACCATCCAAAATAATACGTCATAGGGAATGTACATTCCCCTTACACTTGAATTTTTACATACATTACAATAAACTAATCTAATGACTCGAATCAAGATAATCAAAACACTTGGAGTACTTTTAAATATTAATGCACATATGGGGGTAATATAAGATGTTCTTCCCCATTACTCCAAAACACAAGTACTTTACCCATGAGTCCCAATCGTCCCAAAACAATATGTACAAGATATGACTCGACTTAGCAACCATGTAATCAATTAGATAATTAACTAAGGGCTTAAACATGTAACAGTAATGCACTAAAGATGAGTGCATACACGGAAGGCTAAGGCGATTTGGTTGCACATTTGGGTGGGTTGTAACAAATTCTTCCTTTAATTAAAATGTTTAAAGTTAGAAACGAAAAGATAGGCTCGGAGGGGTGTACTAGGGGTATCGTGTACTAAAAATGAGTACAACGCTAAGGTGTGGGAAAATTAATTGACTTTACTAGTCAAGTAATATGACTTAAATGGTCAAGTAATTATGATACGGGTTTAACACAAGGGTGATCCTAATGCCTCTTATCATGTAGTAAATCCTACTACAAGAATGTAGTCTCACTAGCGGTCTCGGGATGCGTCACTAACGCAAGTTCTAGAATCTAAATGCTACCGGTACACTCATAAGCACTAATAATGAATGCTTTTCCTATCAAATCTAAAGGCGAACCTCACATATTTGGGTGGAAAATTTTTCTGAATGGTACGGTTTTGTGCTAGTCATACAACTCCTATCCATGAGACGCTTGTTAAGGCTAAAGTTTCACTCCTAAATGTTGTAAAAAATTTTAAATTTGGCGCTAAAATTGCACTAACAAGTATTTCTCTTAGTTTTATTACACACCTACCATCAAACAAACAAACTCAAGTGCAATTGTATCCTATAAGGTATCATCATTTACCCTCCCCTTACACATAGGATGAACATTGTCCCCAATGTTCAATTAAAGAATATAAAAGTAAAACAGGTAAAAGAATGAAAACAAATACTCCCCTGATTCGTTCGGTGTGGATAGTGTGTTAACAAGGTTAGATCTTCCTCCAAGAAAATGAACATTCAAAGCTTCCCCTCCAGAAATATAAATCACCTTCTTGTCATATATAACCTGTTAAACCTGAGAAAACAATCAAGGCAACCTCGCGTAAAATCGGCGGCAATCTATATATACTAACAAATCCTAGAAAGCGATTTAAGATATAATGCTTGTGGAATGAATGTTTGCAGATTTCCTGGAGTTTATAAAACTAAAGAATCAACAAAAACTTTTAAGACTCCGTTAGAAAAACAAAACTCGCAAAATTTCCAGAATTTTACACGTGACGTCGTCAGGTGTTAAACTCTGACGCCGTCAAAAGTGACCTGCAGAAATCTTTATGTTAAGTTTCCGGAAAATTTCTGGAAAAACTTAAGTCCTATTTCCTGGAAAATCCTGCAAAACATCATTATGACTCGATACAAGCATTTGACTCTAACAAATACTAATATACATGTTCATTTAATATTGTGGCGAATCATGATCATTTTCGTTCTTATAAACAAATTTGGGGTTTCCCCTTACACTTAGCTTTTGCAAAATACCTTTATATGAAGTTAAGACGAAGTTAAACAACAAAATCAAACATTTTCACAATTTTAGTTTGAAACATGATCTACTAACATTAAAAATAAAACATGCATACGGAAACAAATAAAAATAAAAACACACAAAACATGGGTTGCCTCCCAAGAAGCGCTTTTCATTATTTACGAGTCTTGTAGCTATACTCAAGGTCATAGGCTATCACGTGACCTCATCATTGGTCTCATTCTCTAGGTCATCTCCAATCTTAGTTTTGTATTCCGGACCTAGTTGCAAACATTCCTTGTAGAAACCGAGTATTCTACTCATGACATAATCTACTCCTCTACGTCTATCCTCATCATTCCTATAGTAAACCGCTTGCTTGTGTTCCTTTTCTAGGTTTGATAGAAGACGGTATTCTTCAATCTTATAGGGCATTTGGTAAGCAATCTCATCGTTCTCATCCTTGAATCTAACTATCCCTAGGGACGGGTCATAACTCATCTTAGAGGCCTCAACAAACGGTTTTCCAAACACTACTTAGACTTAGGCAACCATCTATTACCGGACGAATATCCTCTACAATCACAAAGTCGGTAACATAAGTGAAGTTTCCCACAAAGACATGTAATCCTTTCACTCTTCCTACAAAGTTGCTCATCCAATTCGTGTTAGGCATCATCCTATACTCAAGTTGCTTCTTTATTACCCAATTATAATAGGTCCTAGTCATAATGTTTATAGGAGACCTAAGATCTATACGCTTTCCACACATGCATATGCCCAATGTTGCATGGTATGTTGATGTTAGAGGAATCACCCGCTTTAATGAGTGGTGAACCAAGGACGTAAGGTGTCTCGGGGTCATCGAATAGATCCTTATGATATTCCCGTTCTTCCTTGGTGGGTAACTTATCAAAGTGTTCCTCTACGTTTTCTACTTCCTCTAACTTTTCGTCCTTAATATCCTCATACTTAGTCCCGGTTTCTATTCCAACTTCATCCTTGTCACTTTCTTCTCTATTCTTATCTATTGGCTTAATGGTGACAACGTTGACAAAGTGGACGTGTTTGGATGATGAGGGGTCCTTAATTTGGATTTCGCTACTAGTGTCCCTAGTGTCCTTCCTAGGTGTAGTTAGCACTTGGTTGTTGAGGGCTTTCAACAAGTTGTCAATCTTATTAGTCATCTCCGTTTGTTGTTGGTTGAATTCGGTTTCAAACTTAGCTATGCGGGCTTCTTGAGATGCCATAAACTTGGACATCAATCCTTCAAGATTATTGGTACTACCATATTTATTGGAAGGATTTTTGTTGAAAGTACGGTTAGAGGGTGGGCCGTTTGGTTGGTAATGATTAGGTGGAATGAAAGAATTGTTTTGGGGCATGTTTTGGTTTTGTTTCCACCTAAGGTTCGGGTGATTTTTCCAAGAAGGGTTGTAGGAATCACCGTAAGGGTTTGGCTCGGGTTTGAAAGTGTACCACTTGTCTCCCGCTTCGTCGGTACGCGAGGATGCGTAATCCGCAAAAGCTTGTCCGGGGAGTTCCACGCAATCACGAGTGTCATGGGGACCACTACATAATTCGCATGAAGAAGTGATTTTGTTCACTTGGCTTAAAGGCTTAGGAGCTTCGTAGGATTTCATGAGAAACTCGACTTGGTCTTCAAGTTCCATGATCCTACGGTCGGGAGTGCTAGAATTGTTTGAAGGCAAAGATATTGCTTTGACCGTTTTATTCAAATCACGGGGATCATTCCAACTTTCGTTATCATAGAGAGCAAGATCTTCTATGAGTTCCCATGATTCTTCCGCACTTAGATCACGTAGCTTGCCACTGGCCGATTGGTCAATGGTTCGCCTTGTGGAGAGATCAATATGGTCATAGAAGATTTGGACTTGGAGCCAAAGATCTATGCCATGATGAGGGACTTTTTGGAGTAAGTCCTTGAAACGAGTCCATGCTTCATATAGAGTTTCACCTTGACGTTGTTGGAACATCAAGATATCATTTCTAAGCTTGGTAGTTCTCCTCGATAGGAAAAATTGAGCAAGGAAACGAGAAGTGAGATCATCCCATGAGGTGATGGATCCCACGGGTAAACGTTCAAGCCATTGACTAGCTTGATCACGTAGAGAGAATTGGAATAGGCGTAATCGGGTCGACTCTCTAGTTGCAACATCAAGGTCTATGGAATCTACGATTTTAAGGAAATCCTTGAGATGTTGATTAGGATTTTCGGAACGAAGTCCATGGAATGCACATCCGCTTTGCACCAACCGGATGGTGTCGGATCGTAAGGGGGACACATTGGCTCCTTGGGTGAGCTCAATGGTGTTTCGATAGCCTTGGTGGCTAGGACGGGAATACTCTCCTAAAGTTCGGGGCCTAGGAGGTTGGTTTGCTAGTGGTGGGTTTTGTGGGTGGTTTTGAAGTGGTGGGTTGATGGGTTCAAAGATATTACCACCTTCCATGATGTCGGATGGTAATGGTTACGAACAAAGGAACGAAGAAATAAGATAGACTAAAGAAAACCTAAAAATAAAAATAAAAATCTTACTAGAAAGGAATTTAGCAAGTAGACCTAATAAAAAGAAATCCTAACCTAGACAATAACTATTCCCCGGGCTGCGGCGACAAAAACTTGATACGTGGGAATTGTGCCCTCGCAACAGGTTTTACCTCTCAAGGGATCTTGAGAAGCTTACAACCCCCACCAGGCAGTGTACCTGATCGTTTTAGTATAGTATAGTGACAAGTACCGGGGGATTGATCGTTCAACTCAGGAATAGTGTCGCTAGGATTAGAAAGCCTACTAAACTAGGTCTAGAGGTGAGGGATGATTCTTTTTGTATTTTTATATTTTATAGAAAGCAAGTAAAATCTCGGGTTTTGAAGGAGTGGGCGGAATTAGTTGCTAGCCAACTAACCCAATAAACTAAAGATGCAATCAAAATAAAATAAAATAAATGAAAATAAAACTATTATACTAATGTGGTGGAAACAATAATGAGAAAAGTTGTGTTTACTTAGATTTCATTACTCCCTAGATATCTTTTACAGGTTGATTAGCTTGTTACAATTGCATGGATGATGGGTTATATTCCTTAATACTAGTCGTAGGGCCGTGTACAATATTCCCTAACTCTATAAGATCCTACTTCACTCCTATGTCGAGCCGTTAGAAGCTCCTAACATGGGATCATTAGAATTCTCTTATGCATTAAATACAACCAAAAATTGTAGTACACCTCCGATCATGTTTCTTAAGACGTTCAAGCAAGTTACCAATGGAAGTCTGCCAGTTTTCTTAAGCCTAATATCGAATACAATCATTCGTAACAATTATAAACAAACAATCAACCCATAATCAACATCTAGGTTTCACTACATCTAAGCAAACACAATAAAAACCTAGCCTAGCATGTTAAAGAGAAGACAAGCGTAAGATACAATCACACAACACATAGACATATTGAATGATTTGAGTAAGTACTTATCTTCAATTGAACATGAAAGAATCAAGGGGTTGAAACCCTTGAAAAATAGCAGGAAAATTCGTCTAGGGTTTTATTCCCTCCAAGTTGCACACTAATGAATGAAAATTAGAAAACTATATATAGATTTTACACCTTGACTGCGTCACGTTATAGCTTGTGACGCCGTCAACTCGCCGCCATGATGAAATTTGTATTGCCTAGATCCATTCCTGACGCCGTCATGTAGAAAATCACTCTGGGCCGTCACGTGTAATTGGACCCTGATGGCCTAGGTGACGCCGTCAGGCCAATATGCCTAAAAACATTCTGGATCGTCACGTGTATTTTCCACTTCCACCTCTTTTGCCACTCTTGACGCCGTCACTTGTAGAACCTTGACGCCGTCAGGTACTGTTCCAGCAAGGAATTTTGAGACTTAGCAGTTTTCTTCACTTTTATGCTCCAAAAACGTCCAAAATGCTTCCTTTTCCAGATTTCTCTCCAAAAGTACCTAAAATGACAAAAGGAACGATTTAGGGCAATAATTGATCAAATAATCTCGAATTCGGGCTTAAATGACCCCTTAAAAGCGGTACACTTTTCGCCTCATCAGTCTCCTATTTGGAATTCTAAGGGTTTTCGTCTTAAGTCAGCATAACTCTTCTGCCGGTCTCTGGCAGCTTGCAGACGTTGTTTGATCTTCACTATCTTTTCAGTTGTCTCATGAACGAGCTCGGGCCGGTAAGTTGTGTCTCTCCAACTTTGGCCCAACAGATAGGTGATCTGCACTTTCGACCGTAAAGTGCTTCGAAGGGTGCTGCTTTAATACTGGCATGGAAACTATTGTTGTAGGAAAATTCGGCCAAAGGTAGGTGTCTATCCCAACCTTTTCCAAAGTCGATGGCGCATGCTCTAAGCATGTCCTCTAAGGTTTGGATGGTTCTCTCACTCTGTCCATCGGTTTGGGGGTAATAGGCCGTGCTCATATCTAGTTTGGTTCCCAAGGCTTTTTGCAAAGTCTTCCAAAAATGAGAGGTGAAACGGCTATCTCGGTCGGAGATGATTGAAATAGGCACTCCATGTCGTGACACTATTTCTTTGAGGTATAACTGCGCGAGCGTACTCATCTCGTCAGTTTCTTTGATCGGTAGGAAGTGAGCGGATTTGGTTAGACGATCTACTATGACCCAGATGGTATCTAAACCGGTGGAGGTTTTGGGTAGTTTGGTGATGAAGTCCATGGTAATACGTTCCCATTTCCATTCGGGTATCTCTGGTTGGGTTAATAATCCTAAAGGTTTTTGGTATTCTGCCTTTACTCGCGAACAAGTCAAATATTTTCCGACAAACTCAGCAATGTCGGCTTTCATGTTTGGCCACCAGTAAAGTCTCTTTAGGTCGTGGTACATTTTGTCAGAACCGGGGTGGATGGAGTATTTTGACTTGTGAGATTCATGCATGATGAGGTCTCTTATACCTCCATAGAGAGGAATCCAACTTCTCTCTTTGAAACAAAGTGTTCCATCAGCTCGTTTCACAAAACCATTGGGGTTTTTTGGCATGCCATAAATCTTTTCCTTAGGTCGGTTGGTTTCCTTAAGGGCTTCGGTTTGTGCGTTGAGTATTTGGGAAGGAAGGGGTGAAGAGATGGTTATTCCTAATGATCTAACCCTAAGAGGTTTAAGTCGTTCCTTCCGGCTTAAGGCATCTGCCACAACGTTGGCTTTACCGGGGTGATAACAGATTTCACAATCGTAGTCACTAAGTAACTCTAACCATCTACGTTGTCTCATGTTTAGTTCCTTCTGGTCTAGGATGTGTTGGAGGCTTTTGTGGTCGGTGTATACGGTGCATTGGGTGCCATAAAGGTAGTGTCTCCATAACTTAAGGGCGAATACTACGACTTCTAATTCTAGGTCATGGGTTGTATAGTTCTCCTCGTGTTTCTTAAGTTGTCGTGAGGCGTAAGCTATCACTTTGTTTCGCTGCATCAATACGGCTCCTAAACCATGATACGAAGCATCACAGTATACCACGAAGTCCTCACTTCCCTCGGGTAATGCCAATATTGGAGCTTCACAAAGCTTTCGCTAAAGAAGACGGAAGGCTGAGTCGTGTTTTTCTTCCCAAACAAATTTCTTGCTCTTCTGAGTCAGTTCGGTCAAGGGCTTCGAGATTTTTGAAAATCCTTCAATGAATCTCCTGTAGTAGCCGGCAAGACCCAAGAATTGGCGGATCTCGGTGGGGTTGGTTGGAGATGCCCAATCTTTCACAGCTTCGATCTTGGCGGGGTCTACATGAATACCTTGACTATTGATAATATGACCAAGAAATTATACGGTACGGATCCAGAAATCGCATTTTGAGAATTTGGCATACAATCGCTCACTCCTGAGTAATTCCATGATTGTCCTCAGATGGATTGCATGTTCGTTCTCAGTGCGGGAGTAGATTAGGATGTCGTCGATGAACACAATTACGAATTTGTCCAAGTAAGGTTTGCATACTCGGTTCATGAGATCCATGAACACAGCAGGTGCATTGGTTAAACCAAATGGCATTACTCGGAACTCGTAGTGTCCATAACGGGTTCTGAAGGCGGTTTTGGGAATATCCTCTTCCCAGACTCTAAGTTGGTGGTAACCTGAACGCAGGTCGATCTTTGAGTATACACTCGGTCCTTGCAACTGATCAAACAAGTCGTCGATCCTGAGTAATGGATATCGATTCCTTACCGTGAGTTTGTTCAATTCCCGGTAATCGATACACATTCTGAACGATCCATCTTTCTTCTTAACGAATAAGAGAGGCACTCCCCAAGGTGATGAACTTGGTCGGATAAAACCTTTATCTGACAAGTCTTTCAGTTGCTCAGATAGTTCCTTATGTTCAGACGGCGCTAGTCTGTAGGGTGATTTTGCAACAGGTGCCGCTCCAGGCATGAGTTCGATTTGGAATTCCACCTGACGCTCAGGTGGAAGGCCGGGCAAGTCTTCAGGGAATACGTCGGGAAATTCATTGACGACCGGAACGTCTTCAAGTCGTCTCTCTTTCGACTTGTCTTCCGTTACATGAACCATGAATGCTTGACATCCTTCGTTCATGTACTTGACTACTCGGACATACGAGATGATTCTGTATCGAGTCTTATTCAGGTCGCCGTGAACGACAAGGGTTTCGTCATGGAGAGGGATATGGATGGTTTTCTCGTCACAGAGAATCCTCGCATGATGTCTGGACAACCAGTCCATACCAATGACGGCGTCGAAGCTACCGAGGGGAATAGGCATGAGGTCGATGGGGAAAGGTTTGTCTTGCAAGATTATAATGCAATCTCGCAGGACGACGTCGGTGTTTATTAGGTTTTCGTTGGCCATTTCAACTTCAAAGGCGGTGTGTCTAGCTTAGAGGGCTCTACGTTGAGTAGGGGGGCTAACCTAGTAGACACAAAACTTCTATCTACTCCAGAATCGAATAAAATCCTAGCACTATGTTGGTTTATTAAGAACGTACCCGTGACAACATCGGGGTTTGACGGAGCATCTTCTTCTTTGATCACGTAAGCTCTTCCTCGAGCCACGTTCTGCTGGCCATTTCCTTTTGGGCAGCGGTTCCTAAAGTGTCCTATTTCTCTACAAGTGTAGCAGGTTGGGGCTATGGGTTGAAGATTGCTTCCAGTAGCTGGACTCCTGCAATCCTTGGCTTGGTGTCCTATTTTCTGGCATCTCATGCACTTGGTGGTGTATGGTCCATGGTGGTGTAGTTTACATCTATTACACTGAGGTTTTAGGCCTTGGTATTCTTTGCTATCCGTAGCAGTGTAAGCTTTGATGGCTTCTTGTTTTTGGTTTTGCCGGATGTGAGGGTTGTTTCGGTTGTGGTGGTAAGGGTTACTATTCTTGTTGCTAGGGTTGTTGGTGGAGTTAGGGCTGGAGTTAGGGTTGGAGTTGGAATGAGTAGTCCTCTTGTCATCGAGTTTCCTCTTGAGTTCATTGCTACACTTGACCTCTCGGTCAAGGAGTTTCTTGGCAAGTTCGATTGCAGTTTCGAGAGAAGTGGGGTTGGATGAGGTTACATCACCCTCAATACTCCGAGGAAGTCCTTCAACGTACTTCTCCAGAGTCTTTTCGAGGTCGGGTACAACCGTAGGACATAACACCATGAGCTCTTGGAATCGGCGGTTATAGGTTTTGAGATCAACACCCTTGACTTTTAGCTGGTGGAATTCATCTTCCAATTTCCTCAGTTCAGAACGGGGGCTATACTTCTTTAGTATTTTGGCCTTAAATTCCGCCTATGTGAGCTGATAGGCTGCCGTGGTTCCCATAGTCTGGACTGTCGCATTCCACCAGGATAAGGCGTCTTGCATGAGTGTTCCTGTGGCGAAGGTGACTTTTGTGTCGTCGGTACAACTGCTCCTTTGAAAGACAGTCTCGATTCACTCAAACCAGTGGGCCAATTCGGTAACACCTTCAATTCCTTTGTAGAAGGTAAGCTGGCAACTCATGAAGTCTTTGTAAGTACATCGGCGATGGGTGGCTGCCACACTCTCTCCAGTGGGCATGCTAGTACTGCTGTTGCGGGCATTAGCTGCTGCTTACTCTGCCAAGACTGCATTCACACCATCGGCGATCGCCTTCCGAATATCTTCCGGAGTCATTACGGGTGTGGTGGTTGCGGTTTCAGGGGTAGCTGTTGCTCTTCGGGTGCGTGCCATGTTTCTATAAACATGCAAGGAACATAGGTTTAGAGATCTTATAACACTAGAGTAGAATTATACGAAGAATGGGGGAATCGAATACAACAATCCGAGTCTATGGAGTATCCTAAGGGCTCTAAGCGGATTTTATATAACATCACGACATGTCTGAATCAAATCACAACATACATGAGAAATATAAAAGATCTAATTATCCTGCATACATCAACAACATGATACATTATATAAGATAAAAATGCAATATGAATATGAGAAACAACCATAGAGAAACATAAATCAATATTAATATAGTACATCCATACAATAGAAGATTAATAACTTGTTCGATAGTTTGTTACAACATATGGATACAAGATTCCTTATTAATACAACATTGGTAGTCTAAGAGAACTCTTAGCTATACTAATACATCTCTGATCTATGGTCCTCTAGGTGCACCATCCAGACGTCGCTGAAGGCTCATAACCATATCCATCAAGATCTCTATTGTCTGATCTCGAGCTCTATCTCTGGAGCGGAGATCATCAATCATGAGTCGGTAAATCAGAACCTGAGAGCTGAGCTGGTCGACTACAGAGTCAAGTGCCTCTAACGCTGTCTGCATCGAAGAAACATCATATCGTAACACAGTCATAGTCTCTCTGACCTCCTCAAGCTGAGTACCCATGTGGTCGAAAGCTATCTCCATAGCTAGCTGGCCTATGACAAGGTTCTCTACCTCATCTCCAAGAATCTCGACTTGCTCTGAGGGCAAATCATTCAGGATGTCAACGATGTAGTCTAGTCAATCCTCGTGTCGAGCTAGGCGGGCGGCGAGTATGGGTACAGTGTGGTGAAGGGGTTCTCCGGTGACAGGAAGACTCCTCGAGGCGACGGCGGATGAGCTCTCTCCTAGTTCAGCTGGGCTAGGGGCTCCCTCCTGAAATCTCCATCGGCGGATGATCGGAAGCAAGAAAGACCATCGGCGAGCATCGACTCTTCTGTGAGTCTTGCGACGAGCTGTTGCCTCTGCAGTAACCTGGGCGTAAGGATCTGAGGAAGAAGGGATCAAGTGGCATTCCTTACCACGGGTCAGTAGAGGGTCGATGTGAGTGGTTGGGGATGTAGGCGGGGGTAGAGGATGGTAATGGCACGGTAGTGGTCTGTCGGTAGAAGATGGTAGGGGATGGAATAGAAGACGGCGGTGCAGGCGATGGTGTCCTGGAGTGCTCAGGGGTTGGGAGAGGTACAATAGAGTCTGCAGGTGCACATACCCTCTTCCGGGCAATGATCTTACGGACAGGTCCTCCCTCGTGTCGGCGGAACTGACGGCCAAAGGGTTCGGGTTCATAGGGTTGAAGTCGTCGAACACGTCTTCGTCGGCAGATCGGACCAGTCGGAGAAGTTTGAGAAGGGGAAGACGCGGGAGAAGGATTTTCTGAGTCGGATGCAGGTAACCACTGTTGACGCTGCATGTATCGATCAGTAGCAGGTGACATAGGCATCACTGTAAGAGCAAAGTCTGAAGTAGGAGACGCAGGGTCTTCACTTTGTGAGTCAGACGATACTGCGATGGGGTGTGGAGACATAGTACTGTAACAATCCGAATAGTAAATGTAAGTTAAAATTATAAACGTGTTAGCCTTGCTAAAACTCATATAATAGGCAACATTCTTAAATGTTGGAAGTACGTAGGCACGGAGGGCATGAGATATTTATGTTTTTGAAAACGGTCCTTTTTGAAAAGTAGTTATAGTCCAGTGTTTTTAAAAAAATACATCTGGTTCGCTATAACCATGGCTCTGATGCCAATCTGTAACACCCCCTAAAATTGATTTACGACAGCGGAAGACTTAACGGGGTATTACGTAGTGGATCTTTGTCACAATCATAGTAAACGTTTTGAAAACACATTTTATCATTCATTAAAAATATCTGAGTACAGAAATAGTTTTAGAAAGACAAGTCATATCTTCGCAGATATGTTTTATTTAGTTGAATGATAAGAAAATGTTTATTTTAGAAAAACCGTGCCCGGGTTGATGCCCTTCTCCGTGCCTTGATAATCCATGCCTTAGTTACCTGAGATAACATGCTAAAAGTCAACAAAAGTTGAGTGATGTTCATAGGTTTAAGTTTAAAGTTTGAACACAAGTAGGGGTGTTAATTGCATCGATAAACAATTAACAAGTTTAAAATTCAAGTTTGTTATTGCATTAAGCTCATGACACGCAACGATTAGACAGGCATCAATGTATGACGTAAAAAAATATAATAGGGGTGCCCTCAAGATAGGTCTTTGCCAGTAACCTATGAGTTGTTAAATACTGTGCGCCTAGTCGCTCATCCTAGCTAAACTAAACGGGGATTGTCAGTCCCAAATAGATCTATTCCCAGGTATTCACGTTCACTCGCAAGTGATTAAGGTTCATGATCGAGGGGCTTTTGGCAATAACTACTTAAGCAATAAAAACATCAGGCATAGCATACTAAAAAGCTTGTGTTCGGGTTTGAAGCATGTATCTCCCCACAAAAGAGTTTAAAAGTTTAAAGAGTGGGCTATGAACACACACCTGGATAGCTCGGTAGTACAAGTATCGTTACTCAAACGATAGGTGGAAATGGCTTCAACACACAACCTAAGTAAAGTATATGGCAAGTTTTCAGTGTTTGATAGTCTAAGTTCAGTTTATCGCGAAAGTTGTTTATTATATTGTTTTGTTAGTTTGACTCGTAGCAATTTAAACATGCGTATTTAAGTGCCTGAAGTTCAAGAACAAAAGTTATATTTATGAATATAACTTGTGAGCATGTTCTTGTTGACGTAGTGTAGAGATTTTACGAAAGAAAACGAGATTGATGGTTCAACGGTAGATGGGTGTCGAAAAGTGGAATAGATACGAGAGAATGTGTTAATTGTTAAAAGTTATATATATTTATTATTTTCTTTAGTACGTTATGTATATATAAGTTATATATGTTTATTTAGTTTAACGAAAAGTGCTTGATCGAATCGGTTTTATCTAAATTACTTATATACATAAAATATAAATTATAACATTTATATTTTATAAAAACCTTTAAGTTTTGAAAAGTTTCCATTTTTAATCCCTTAACGTCGTAACGTTACACCGTTAGTCCAAAACGTTATTTTTTTTCATTTATAGTCCAAAACTATTTTATATTTACATTTTCTACCCAAAACTTTTCTAGATTTACAATTTTCATCACAAGACGTCAAAATGACAGTTTTCACCTTAAATTTCCATTTTGACAGTTTTAGTCCCTCGACTACAAAACTTTTGCAAAGTTATTCCAAAACTCACCAACTTCGAAACTTAACATCTTTATTTTCCAAATAATTTTAAAACTGCTTATTTAAGCTTGGGAAATAGCTTATCTTTTAAAAAGAGCTTTTTTTGAGCTTTTGGGCCTTTAACGAGCTAAACTTAAGGCCCGTTAAGGTTTTTAAAATCTTTGGGCTTGGGAAACTTTTGGGCTTAGCTTTGGACTTACATTTAGACACTAAAAAGTTTAGTAAACTGCTTATATCAACAGCTTATACGAAAAGCTTATTTTTAGCTTAATGGGCTTTTAGGCCCAAACTAAGTTTTAAGTTTAGGAAAAACGTGACTAGCTTAAGGACTAAACGAGGGATCATATAGGTTTATGAAAGTGAGTTATTTGTGTGTCTCGTTAGTTTAACATATAAACTAATAGGTTAAGTCTTAAAAACGCTATGTCGTGTGTATGGTTTAAAAGATACGAGACCAAAGTGTCTCGACATCAACTAAGCCAAAACAGTTTTCATAAAAAAAATATTCTAAGTGTTTTTAAAGGTTTATACGTATAGGTCGAGGTAACTTAGAAACGTGTTATATTTCGTGCCTATAAGTGTTTATTAGGGAAAGGTGCCTTAGTAACTTTGGTTCATACCATGTTAATCTCTTAGTTTAGCTCTTAATACCTATACGTTATAACTAAAAATAACGAAAGGATTTCGTAAAGTAAATGTGAAGTAAACCAAGTTATACGTGTAAAGAAAATGGAGTAGGGTTAGTTTGCTCACCTCACCAAATATGGTGGAGTAGAAAACGACTCGTGAGGATTAAAGAAGAACAAAGAGAACTTGAGCTTGACTCCCACGTTCACACAAGTAACCCAAGTGTTATGTGACTTGATACGATCCTTCCCAAAGCTTACCAAAGTTATACGTGACCCAAGGAGTTTAAAAGCAAGTTTGTGAGTGTAAGTGAAATTTAGAAGGCTTGCATGGGTCGTTTACATGCATGCGAGCATGTATATATATTTGTGAGACTTAGAAAACGTGTGAAATGTGAACTTGGTGGCCAAGGAGTATGGTACGAGGAATAGGAACTCCAAATAGTTAGGAAATGATTAAGAGTTGGTGTGAATCGTCCTTGTGTGTATACGAGCAAAAGGAAAGGCCAAAGGTTCATGTTTGTGTTTGTATGTTGTAAAAACGTGGTCAACAAGGGGAAGGGTATGATTTTTAGGCAAATAGTGGAGTTGGTGCATGATTGTCGTCCTTGTGGAGTGTTTGCCGAAAGAAAACAACAAGGGAGCATGTATAGGGTTGAGTTTATTGGTAAAGGGATGGTCAATTCCTTTTAAACTAAGTGTGACACAACTAGAAAGTCTCATTGCTGCCTCTTGAACTCAAAATGTGTGGAAAATGAGAGAGGACACACGTATTCGTCCTTGTGGCAAGTTAACGAGAGGAAAGGACACAAGAAATCATCATTTGGTTTTGTTTTGACTCGTTTGTGAGTTTATAGAAAGTCAAGGCACCATGAAAACGTGCCTAGAAGAGTTTACGAGACTTTGGGACCAAGTTTAGAGGGGTACGAGACTTTGTGACCTCAAAATGGATTTTTTTGTTCTTGTGGATACGTAAAAACAAGCGTAAGCTTTGATTGATTTTCATGGACCAAACGTACACGATAGGAAAAGATATTTGTCACGTATGATTCTTGGGTAGGAGTAGTAACGAGAGGTAAAATAATACCTAGGTGTCGTTTGTAAGGATTTGGAATAAACGAGACAAAGCAAACGGGTATGGGACATGGTTTCGAAAATATAAAAAAAAGAGTTGGGTTTGGATTTGTTTTTGGGCTTGCGAGGTGGACTAGGCCCAAAAGAAAAGAAAGAAAAATTAAAAGGGGTACGTTTGGTCGTTTGGTTTGTGACTGAGTTGGGCCGAGGCCCAATGGGTGTGTAAGCCCAAATGGCTTGTCTCGAAAGTCGTGTCGGAGTTAGAAGTAGTTACTGGGCGTTCGTGAAAATTTTCGTGAGCTCGGGAGTTTATTAGAACGTATTTGGTAATTTATCGGATTATATACGTGTATATATATATATATATATATATATATATATATATATATATATATATATATATATATATATATATATATATATATATATATATATATATATATATATATTTAATTATTACGTTGCTTAATTAACGTTAGTTATAAAAGTTAATTCGCGATACTTAGACTATCTAGGTTCGTGTGTAAGCGCGTTCCAAGGTAAACGGTAATCACAAACGCCGTTGTGATCATAAAAAAAATGTACTCGACCAACAAACAAAATTTTTGTTATCAGTAAAAACGGTTTTAATTATCATAACGATTCGTAAATCATAAGTTAGCATTTACTATTCATAAGGAAAAATTACGGGTGGTTACAGTAATGGTATTGGGAAGATATTCAGTGGGATTGGTAAGCCTATGTTAATGGACAAGATGACTAGAGAAAGATGCTTGAAGAAATCTGGTAAGTTGGATTTTGCTAGAGTATTGGTGGAAGTGTCAGCTGCTGATGACCTTCCTCACTTTCTTGAGATTGAATATCCTCAGATTGGTGATAGACCTGTTAGAATTGGTAAATTAGAAGTTAAGTACCAGTGGCAGCCTCCTCAATGTACTCATTGCAAAACATTTGGTCATAAGACTGTCTCTTGCAAGTTTAGGCCTCAGACGGATGATGAGATTGCTGCTATGAATGTTAAAGTTGCAAGTGGTGAGAAGGTTGCTACGCAAGTCAAGAGTGCTACTGAAAAGGATTTTGATGATGGTTTTGTTCAAGTTGGAAAGAAGAATAAACCAGTGAGTAAAGTTTATGATCAGAAGGGTAATTTTCAAAGTAATAATGTTAATTACAGATCTTCTCAAGGAAGAAGTTCTCAAATGTTTAATAGGGCTTATGGTGGTAATGCTAGGGTCTATGGTAATAGATGGGGTCTTAATCAGAAGTCTTATAATGGTAATGCTAAGCAGCAGGATAATGTAAAAGCCAAGAGTGTTAATGTAAGTACTGGTTTGGTGAAGCAGAGTAGTAAGGTAGGAGTAAAACAACAGGAAAGTGGGCATGAGAAGAATGAGAGTTTGGTTCATAAACCTCCTCTTAGTACTAAGTTTAATGAAAATTTTAAGCTAAAAGTGTTGGTTAGAGGTTCTGGGTATAATGCTAATAGTGTGAGTGCTATGGTGGAAGACCTTCCTCTTTCTAATTCTTTTTCTGCTTTGAAAGATCAGGAAATAAAGGACAAGTAGGATGAGTTTCTTATTGGTGTTGATGAGGAATATGCTAATATTGTTTGGCCAAAGCTGAAATCAGATGTGGATGAAGTGATGCAAACTGGTAAGTATCCTTCTATGGAAATTAAATCCAATTGGTCTTTAGCTCAATTAGACTATTTTTTCAATAATTGTTCTAAGTTTGGATTAGAACCTTATATTGATGAAGATGAAGTTGAGTCTGTTACTGAGGGAATGGCTGTCTCCATGAAGCCTGAGAATGTTAATGATTGTAGCCCTGTTGATGGTGATATCGGGGCTAAAAATAAAAGTATTTTAAATGAATTTTAAAGCTTTTGCTTGGAATGTTAGGGGGCTTGGTAATGAGGCTAGCCAAAAACAGGTTATTGACCTTATTAGGATGGGAGGTTTTAGTTTTTGTGGGCTTTTGGAGACTAGAGTTAAGAAGAATAAGTTGAGTAGAATTTGTTCCAAAGTTCTTGGTAATTGGGATTGGATCTCTAATGCATCTGTGTGTGAAGGGGGTACTGGAATTATTATTGGGTGGGATCCTAATGCTGTTAGGATAATGCTTCATAGCCAGTCTTCTCAAGTTATGAATGTTTTTGTTGAATCTGTGAATGGGGGTAAGAAGGTTTTTTGCTCATTCATTTACACTCATGTTAAGAGTAGTGGCAGGAAAGAGTTATGGAAGGATCTTGTTATGCATAGTCATGTTGTTAAAGATGCTCCTTGGGTCCTTATGGGTGATTTTAACATTATTTTGGATGCTTGTGAAAGATCTATGGGCTCTTCTACTGTTACTTCTGGTATGGTTGATTTTAGAGAATGTCTGTATAAGATTGAGGTTTCAGATATTATGATGTCTGGTCTTCAATTTACATGGAATAAGAGCCCTGGTAATCCTATGGGTTTGTTAAAGAAGTTAGATAAAGTTATGAGTAATGGTCAATTTCTTGATAAGTATCCCAATGCTAATGCTCAGTTTCTTCCATTTGTTTCTTCTGATCACACTCCTATGGTTCTTAATATTCCTGGTATTATTGGGGCTAAGCCTAAGCCTTTTAAATTTGCTAATTTCTTAGCATCTAAGCCTGAATTTCTTCCTGCTATTGAGAGCGTTTGGAGAAAGAATGTTCCTGGTTATTCTATGTTTTCAGTGGCTTCTAAGCTCAAGTTGTTGAAAAAGCCGCTTAGAAAGTTGAAGTATGTTCAAGGTAATCTTTCTGCTAATGTTAGTAGGCTTAAGGAGGAATTGTGTAGTATTCAAGCTGATATGGTGAATGACCCTTTTAATGTGGATGTGAGAGCTAAAGAGGCTTCTTCTCTTAATAAGTACAAGGCTGTTGTTTTGGATGAGGAGCTGTTTCTTAAGCAAAGATCTAAAGTCAATTGGCTAAGTGAGGGTGATCACAATACCAGGTACTTTCATAGAGCTTTGAAGGAGAAGAGAAATAGGAGTAGAATTGAGTTTGTTGAAGACATGTCTGGTAAGTTATTTTCTGGGCAAGAGGTTGGAGAGCAGTTTGTGAAGCATTTTGAAGATGTTATGGGGAAGTGTGTTGAAGTCTCTCCTATATGTAATCCTTCTGAGTTGTTTTGTAATAAGATTTCTGATTTGGATGCTGAGTTTATGGTGAGGGCTGTGTCTAATGAAGAAATCAAATCTGCTCTATTTAGCATGGATGATGATAAGGCCCCTGGTCCCGATGGCTTTTCTTCTAAATTCTTCAAGGCGGCTTGGTCTGTTGTGGGAGCTGAGTTTACTCAGGCTATTCAGGATTTTTTCTCTAATGGGAAGTTGTTAAAAGAGATTAATGCCACTATTATTGCTTTGGTTCCTAAAGTCAAAACTCCTAAAAATGTTTCTGACTTTAGGCCAATTTCCTGCTACAACGTGTTATATAAGTGTATTAGTAAAGTCATTGCTAATAGGCTTAAAGGTATTCTTGATTCTGTGGTTAGTGATTGTCAAAGTGCTTTTATACCTTCTAGACAAATCAGCGATAATATCATGCTCACCCAGGAGTTGATGAGAAATTACCATAGGAAGTGTGGTCCTTCTAAAGTGGCATTTAAAATCGAAATTAATAAGGCATATGATTCTGTGGAGTGGGCTTTTCTTAGGCAGTGTCTTATTAATTTTGGGTTTCCATGTAAGATGATAATGTGGATTATGAGTTGCATTACCTCTCCCTCTTTTACTGTTTGTGTTAATGGTGACCACCATGGCTTCTTTAAGGGTAAGAGAGGTTTACGACAAGGGGATCCGTTATCCCCTTATCTATTTACGTTAGTCATGGAGGTCCTTTCTTTGATGATAAAGAGGAATATTGATAGTGAAGATAGATTTAAATACCATTGGAGATGCGGTAAAGTCAAGCTTACTCATCTTTGCTTTGCTGATGATCTGATGATCTTCTCAAATGGTGATGTTTTATCTGTTACTGTGCTAAAGAGTGCGTTGGAGGAGTTTAGCAGTGTTTCTGGGCTTGTGCCTAATCTGAAGAAAAGTATTGCTTTCTTTGGTAATGTTCCTTTACATATTAAGAATGCCATTCTGAATATTATGCCTTTTTCTGAAGGATCTTTACCAGTTAGATACTTGGGTGTTCCTCTGCTTTCTTCTAGATTGTATAAGAAGTATTGTGATCCTCTAATTGATAAGGTTAAGCAGAGATTGATAAATTGGAAAAATAAGGTGTTGTCGTTTGCTGGTAGACTGCAATTGATTCAGTCAGTGTTATGTTCTATCCAAATATTCTGGTCTTCTGTGTTCATTTTTCCTGTTAGTGTTTCAAAAGAGATTGAAAAGATTATGAGGGGTTTCCTTTGGTCCCAGGGTGATTTACAGAAAGGTAAAGCTAAAGTTAAATGGGAGGATGTTTGTAGCTTAAAAATTCAGGGAGGTCTTGGTATAAAATCTCTTCAAAGTTGGAATATAGCGCTTATGTCTAAACATGTTTGGAATATTGTTTCGAAGAAAGATTCATTGTGGGTGAAATGGATTAATTCTTATAGGTTGATTGATAGAACATCTCAAGGTAGAAATTTTTGGGATGCTCCTTGTGGTAATGATGTTTGTTGGGGATGGAGGAAAATTCTGCAGTGTAGAGATATTCTTAGAAGTCATTTTGTTACTAGAATTGGTGATGGTTGCTCTGCTTCAGTCTGGTTTGACAATTGGTGCTTTTTAGGTCCATTATGTCAGTTTATCTCTAAAAGAGATGTGTATGAAGCTGGGCTTTCTTTGGATTGCAAGGTTGTGGATCTTATTGTTAATGGAGAGTGGGTGTGGCCTGAGTGTTGGGTCAACATATTTCCTTTCTTATTCCACTTGCCCCCTCCTTCGTTGTTTAGGGATAGACCTGATAAAGTTCTATGGGCTTCTAATGATGGTAAGGTTGGAATGTTCTCTGTCAAAACTGTTTGTGCTGACCTGGTTCCTCAGAAACCCATTGTTCCATGGTATAAAATGGTATGGTTTAGTCAAAACATTCCTAAGCATTCTTTCATTTTATGGTTAGCTATTAACAAGAGATTGAAGACTCAAGATAAATTGGCTGCTTGGCTTAAGGTGGATAATCTTATGAGCCCTCTTTGTAATGAAGTGCAGGATAACCATAATCATTTGTTTTTTAGTTGCAAGTTTTCTTCTAGGGTCTGGTGCTTCTTCAAATAGCTTGATGTGAAGAGTTTTGATCTTTACCAGATTATTGATTTCATTGCTAATAGGCCTATTAATAAGTCAGTTTGGAGTATTATCCAAAGGTTAGTCATTGGGGCTATGGTTTATATTATTTGGCAGGAGAGAAATTTGAGAACTTTTCAAGGGAAATCTAGAAGTATTGAAGGTGTTTGTTGTTGTATTAAGGAGGTGGTTAGGCTTAGGCTTTTAAGCTTGAAGTTTAAAAGTTCTAAGCAGGTTATGAAAGCAGCTGAGATTTGGAATTTTCAAGTTTTGCAAAGGAATGTCAACAATCCATCCAGAGATATAGGCTGATGGGGATTCTTTTTATGCATTGGAGGTTTCCTTCTTGGATTGGGCCTTTCTTTCTTGTTGGTATTGGTGTCTGGGCTAAGAGTTCTTCCTGTTGGAAGTGGGTTTATTTTTGTTATTGTGGTTTCTGTAATAGAACTAGATATTGTAACTCTTATTTGTTTCTTGTTTTGTTCCCAAAACATGTGTTGGGAATGTCTTTTGAACTTACTTATATGGGTTTGTCCATATAAGTCTATTGTAAGTTTTTTGTGATTAATATATTTGCCGGGGATTGTTCCCTTTTTCCCAAAAAAAAGGTGAAATATCTTCCTTGGCACTAATCATGGCCTTTCACGTCACTGATGGTGTAGAAATCGTGGACTTCCAAGTATATGGTCTTGCTGGTAATTGTCTGGATGAATATATGCAATGATCCAGGAATTCTAATTACGGCTTTGGGCTTGACTGGTTCCATATCAATGTAGTATTTGTCACAGTTATAGTCAAGCATAAACAATGGCTGGCCGGTTTGGAGGAATCATCCCTATAACTTGTTCCAGATCTTCGATAAGCTAACGTTGTATGTGTCTGAGCCATTGATCTCGACACTGATGGTTTTACATACCGGTTGGATTTTTAACTAAGATCTGCATCATATCTGTAGATGGCAAATTGGAACTTATTAGATATTCGAATTAGTTAAACAAGATGCAATAAAATAAATCATATCCGGCCCATCATATTCAGCCAATTAGACGTGCAACAAAAAGTAACAAGGATTTTGTAGCATTTAACTATATCCTAATTAAAAGACGAATTATGCATGAAGAGTTTGTGTAATGAAAGTAAAGATTTTTATCAAGTATGGGCTAAATTTTTCCAGATTGTTTAGCAAAGAATATTCACACGTACAAACACAAGAAAATTGATTTGTTAAGTATATATAAAGATCAGTTTTCTAATATCTATAATACATAAAGATTAGGTACACAAAATTTAATGTACAAGAGTTCATGTGCAATACATAAAGTACGGTACAAAATGCTAAAGCTTCCACAAAATTGAATGTGCAAGAGTTCATGTGCAATACACAAAGTACGGTACAAAATGCTAAAGCTTCAAAAGCTATCTCAAGTTAATGTACACAATAGGTAATTTGAGCCTCACTCTCATGAATTCTGCATTCAATCTTGCATTTAATCTTCATGGATTGTGCATTGAATCTCATTGATTGATGCATCTCTGAGTAATCTATAGGGGAGAAAAGGTTGGTGAAGAGGGAGGCGGATTGTTAGAGATGTGTTTGTTTAGGGTTAAATCATGTGAGAAGGATTAGGGAATACCTGATATTATTATTGGGTTGTACTATATTTAAAACTCGCTCTTAAATTAAAAAGCTTTGTATGTTAACACAAACTTAAAACTTTTGTTTTTAACGTCTAGTTCCTAAACAAATAAACTGCTCACTGCTACTTTTATCAAACACACCCTAAATAAAGCGTTTAAATTTTTGTAAAGCTATTTGGACTTGAATTACTTAACTACCCTATATTTAATTAACATGTTCATGCATGTTTCTTTTTTCTTTCCTTGAACCAGTACTTTTTTAGCTTAATTTTATATAATTTAGGTTGCTTTATTTTTAATAATAAATATGCGCGTTTAAATTCAGTTATTATTGTGTTGCAGTTAAAATAAAATGAATATTGTTGGTGTGATAAAAATATTATTAATATAAATAATATAGATGCATGTATACTAGAATACTTACAAGGTTACTAACTCATATTTAACTATGGCAGCTTATTATGGAGATTATTGTTAAAACAACATAATAGCTCAATATCGAGTTTATATGATTTTAGTATATGATTCGAGAGATCGACATGTAACATCTTTGATTTCAGATAATTCCAACATCATCCAAATTATACATATCACTATACAAATGCGAAATGTTTGTAGCCATCCGTCAAAAACTTGATGACTCATGAATCATGAAACGCATGATATCGATGATTAATAAGTTTTTATTTGATTCAAATTATGCGAATGTGTTTTATGGTATTTTGCACTTTATTATTACATCTACAACTATCTTACTAAACATAAACATAAAATAAAAAACAACATCTTGTAGCTATCATCCTCGTCAACCAGTTATCAGCTCATAATTACCCGTTATCAGTTTACAACTAGCATTTTACGGTCATAAAAAAGCTTTTAGCGAGAGCTATAGAAATACAGCTCAAATAAACACCAACATTCGAATTTTAAATTCAGTATAGATGAAACATCCTATCACCACTCTTTCAGGATTGCACTATATCTACTTAAGTTAAATAAGGATTGAGCAAAATAGATTATGAGTAAAACACGCGTTAAATAGACCATTATTTGTTTTTATCCAAGTATCGTATACCCAGGGACGATGCTAGTTTACATTTTCCATGTAGGTTCATTGTCGATTGGTTTGGACCTTTTCTATATTAACACTTGGCACAAAATATGAACCTGTGTTGTTTGAGCATAACGATAAAGCACAATATTTGTTTTTTGCTTTGCAAGAAGAATTATTCACAAATCTATACCACTTAAAAGATCACACATGTTTCACTAGAGACTTTGAGTCCACCACTTTTTCTTTATTATCGCATATTATCAGGTCAAATGTCTTTTACTCTCAAAGTTATTTGATATTTTAAAAAAGTTTTAGATTAACTTTGAGGGTAAAAAATTATTTCAAAATATCAAATAACTAACACGAAATAAGTAGTTCCTAACTTGCCTATGAGAAAAAATTATTATTATTGTTATTGTTATTATTATTATTATTATTATTATTATTATTATTATTATTATTATTTATTTTTTTATTTTTTTTTTGCTTCTTTTTTTAAGCAGAAAACATTCAGTGTTTGAATAGAAAAGATACTTTTATAGTTAAAAAAAAATAGAATAGCAGTCACAAACACCCTCTAAAAATATAATGAACCTCTTCAAATTCCATCTATAGTAAGATTTATTCAAACATCAATGATTTAGAGCCAATACAACTAATCTATGGAATTATTTAGTCACCACTTTTTACTATCAACTATTTACTCATAAATTTATCTATATTTATTATCAATTATTAAACATTACTATTTTACTAACAGTACTTTATAATTTAGTCCCATTAACTTTCTCTAATCTTTTACTTTTTATTTAAACTTATGTAAATGTAAACTTTTTTCCTAATATAAATTGGAAATTATCGAAAACTTTACTTTTATAGAATAGGAGAATTTCATATATATCCTTCCTAAACAGAAAAAAGTACATATATATATATATATATATATATATATATATATATATATATATATATATATATATATATATATATATATATATATATATATATATATATATATATATATATCCAACTTAAAATCATAATTACATATATTTTCTTATTAAACTCAAATTATCATGTACGTCCAAATAAATAAATTATTAATAATTATTAACTTAAAATTACATACTAGCCATTATTTAGTCTCAAGTTGATCATTATGCCCTTGTTTCTTCGTCCCTTACCAGTGATTATCGAAAGAAATAATGGTGTATTTGGTAGAGGGAAAAAAATAAGAGAAGTGGAATTGGACTAATAATTTTCATTGTTTTAAAGGAAAAAAATAAAAAATTTGAAGAGATATTGCCGGAGAAATTGAGAGAAATGGATAGTGTAATCTTGCTAACTCCATTTCTATTATTTTGGTTGAGAAATTGTGAATGTGAACCACCGGTGAAAACTTCTGAGAGAAACTTATTTACCGTGTATTGATCCAGCCCGTCACTTTAAAAAGAAATATAGCAAAAGTTAGATAGATCTATTTAACACGAGTACATAAAATGAGAAGATAAAGAGATTGTTGAACGTAAATTTCAACTAGTTACCTGTACATAAGACTTCGAAGCTTAAAGTATGTCGTGTCATCAATAAATAGATTGTTGGAAAAATGGTATTTGCAATTGAGTTTTTGCAAACTTTGGACATAATTTAATGTATGTATATGTTACATATATTTATGTTTCTTGGGGGGGGTTTTGTTCTCCTCCAAGAGAGCTTCGCAACAAGCTAAAGTATGTCCAAAATGGAGCTAAGATGAATGAGATATCGTGTCTCAAAGTTGGACACTTGAAACACAAACTTTGGAAACAAAAATACATCCCACGTCGCCTAGTGAAGGAAGTGGAGACTAGTTTATAAGGATATCCTTGTACTAGCTTTCAAATTCCTTTAGGTGAGCTATGCTCCCACTCCTACGTGCGCGCGCGCAGGGGGGTGCAGAAAATGGGATTTCTGGGCCAAGATGGGTTCGAAGCTTCTGAACTCATGCGAGCCCGCGCGACCTGCGGACACGAATGCAGCTCCGAAACCTCGCCTACGTGCGTATCTTTTTGCTGCTAGTTTCCAAATTCTGTATTAATCTATTATCTTTTTGCTGCTAGTTTCCAAATTCTGTATTAATCTATTTCAGGAATAGATTGAAACTTATTGAACAAGTGTACAGAATATTTTGTGTGTAAACATAAAATATATCAAATCGTATTATTGGTTTAACAGATTTGCATATCAGTTTATTTTTAGCTAATATATTTTGTCTTGCTGAACAAGATAGGTTTAGGCTATAAAATAAACCTATGCTCATTCAGTTTTACATACAAAAAACGTACCTCCATAACAGCCGATTTCCATCAGTCATCTTCGATCAGAAGCACACAAGTTTTCGTGATCTTTCAGGCAAGTTTGTCTAGTCCGGCTGTACAACAGCTTTTGACGTTGTACCCTGGGAAACAGACGGCGAATCTGTTTTAAGGGAATCGTGTCTAACACGAGCCTCGTTATTTACTGCTTATTATTTTCTTATCGTTCATAGTGTCTGTCTTCTGCTTCTACTCCATTATGTCTGTATTTTATTTTCTGTTAGAGTAAACTCCAAAATACATCCCCGTGGTTTGCCAAATTTCGCACCATACATCCAAATTTTTTTTTTCTAACATATACATCCAACGTTAGTAAAAGTTAAACACAATACATCCACGAGGACGAACGGTGCAAACATTGTGTCGTTAAGTTGGACACGTGGCAGTTATCTTTTTTAGGCAAGGGTAATTTAGTCCTTTCACCCATCTTCTTCTACAAATCCACATACAAATCCAGAAAAACACAAACACAAACTTAACACAAACACAAACTTAAACACAAACACAAACACAAATCCAGAAAACACAAACACTCAATTAAACACAAACACAAACTTTCAATCGATCTAAGTATCTAACCCATCTCAACAATCTTTCAATCGATCTAACACAAACTTTCAATCGATCTAACCCAACTAACCCATCTCAACAATCGATCTAACCATAACCATAACCAACAATCGATCTAAAGATAACTGTAAACACAAACTTAAACTTTCAATCGATCTAACACAAACTTTCAATCGATCTAACACAAACTTTCAATCGATCTAACCATAACCATAATCGATCTAACCCATCTCAACAAACTTTCAATCGATCTAACTCCATTTTTACTAAAAACCAATCCACAAAACCTTCAAATCAAACAAAAAAAATCATAAAAGCATAACCACTTTCAAACCAAAAATCCCATAAAAATATATATTCGATTCCAAAGAAAAAAAAAGGGGTCGTGACGGATCTGGATTTGTGGACGCCGGATCTTGATGTCTGGAATGATGGATCTAGAGTGACGAATATGGATTTGTATGCATATGTTTGTGTTTGTGTGTGTGGTGTGTCGGAGATAGATATGGATTTGTATGCATATATTTATTTGTGTATAATCTGGGAAAAGGGGATAAAAGTGATTTCAATTGGGGTTGAAACCTTAAATGTAGATCTAAACTTGTGTAAAATAGATGTGAGATATAGTGGGTGATTCGTGGTGTTTGTGGTGATTGTCATTTTTGAAGATTTTTTGGTTTAGATTTTTTGAAAGATTTTGGAAGATTTGAGATTCTGAGATGTGGTGGTTATATATTTTGGCTACTGAAAGAATGTTGAGATGGGTTAATTATTCAGATCGATGATGGTGTTTTTGATTTGGGATTTTTGATTTGTATGTTTGATTTGTGTTTTTGAGTGTTTGTGTTTTCTGGATTTGTGTTTGTGTTTGTGTTTAAGTTTGTGTTTGTGTTTTTCTGAAAGTTTGTGTTTGTGTTTTTGTGTTACTGGATTTGGATGTGGATTTGTAGAAGAAGATGGGTGAAAGGACTAAATTACCCTTGCCTAAAAAAGATAACTGCCACGTGTCCAACTTAACGACACAATGTTTGCACCGTTCGTCCTCGTGGATGTATTGTGTTTAACTTTTACTAACGGTGGATGTATATGTTAGAAAAAAAAAATTTGGATGTATGGTGCGAAATTTGGCAAACCACGGGGATGTATTTTGGAGTTTACTCTTTCTGTTATTTACTTTATGTTAATTTTAATTCTTATAATCTGATTTATTAATAAAAGTGTACACCGTTTCCCATAGTCTTAAAACAGATTCTGTTTAACAGAATTAAACACTTTTCGTATAATCGGATTAATTATTAATTAAAAGATTTTGTATACAAACTGTTTTCTGTCGAAACCTTGTTGAGTTTCTTTGGAAATCAGTTTTAATTAAACATATTTAATTTACAGATTTGGTGTACAGATCTATAACGTTTTTTTAAGCAGTTGTTCTAATCAGTTTATTGAAACCAAGATTGAGTTTCTATTAACTGATTTATCGAAACCAAGATAGAGTTTCGTTGAGTCAGATCTGGTACAAGTAGATACCGATTTGCAACAGTTTGTTTAACTGTTTGTGTTTGATTTTCAGGATGACAAACACTACTCCTCCTGGGACTACTACTGTGCATGTGTCTGGTACGCCAGTGACCAACACAGTTGTTAATCATGCTGAGAAACCAGAAAAATTCAATGGGCAGAATTTTAAGAGGTGGCAACAGAAGATGTTCTTTTATCTCACTACTTTGAACCTTGCGCGGTTCTTAAAAGAGAATCCACCTCACGTGGAACCTCCTGCTGAAGGTCAATCCTCTAATCAACAGGCTGTTCAAGCCTTGGAAGCATGGAAACATTCAGACTTTTTGTGTCACAACTATGTTCTGAATGGTTTGGTCGATTCTTTGTACAACGTGTACTGCAAGACCAAGACTGCCAAAGAATTATGGGAGTCATTGGAACGCAAGTACAAAACTGAGGATGCTGGTACAAAGAAGTTTGTGGTAGCACGTTTTTTGGATTACAAGATGGATGATTCAAAGAAAGTGATGAGTCAGGTTCAAGATCTGCAAGTTTTGCTACACGACATTCATGCTGAGGGAATGACTTTGAGTGAAACTTTTCAAGTTGCTGCTATTATTGAAAAGTTACCTCCAAGCTGGGTAGAATTCAAGAACTACCTGAAGCATAAGCGAAAGGAGATGAGTGTTGAAGACTTGGTTGTTCGTCTTCGTATTGAAGAGGACAACAAGCTGGCTCAGAAAAACACTTATACGCCTGATTCTGCCAAGGCAAATTTGGTTGAGTGATTGATGCTAAACAGTCAACTTAAATTGACCAAGTAAATGGTCAACAAAGTCAAACTATGTAGATCAATGCTCCGGATAATATAGGGAATCACCGGGTCGTTATGTCCCAGCGAGGTGTGATGGTATTCAAAACTGGATTGTGATCGGGTGAATTTGGACGGAAATGGGTGTAGAAGTGAGTGAATGATTACACTAAGAAAATATAAAAGGAAATAGCTTAAATAAGCTATATCAACAAAGACGTGAAATCAGAAAACCCAGAAACGTTTAAAACAAAAAACGCGTACGTTCAAATTAAAGTAACGTGAACGTACGAGTTAAAACGCGAGTTTTAATGAAATAAAAATCCTACGGCTATGAAAATTAACTTTTTACAATCCTAATGATAAAAGAAAATTTTTAGAAAAAGAAAATTAATTTTTACACTATTTAATTAATTATTATTAATTAATAACTAATTTAAACTATTTAATAATACAATAAATAATAAGAAAATGTAAAATAAGCCTAGAAAAATAAAATTAAAACTTAGAAAAATCTAAAATATTATAAAACTTATTTTAAAACTAAAATTATATTTTGCACACTATTTATGTATTATTATTAATTAATTACTATTTATTAATTACTTAAAAATAATTTAAATTAAGAAAAATAGAAAATGAACAGTAAAAATTCTAGAAAAATTCCAAAAATTATTTTATATTATACAAAAGCTAGGAAAAATATAAAAACTAGGTAGTGCTTAATAAAAACTAATTATGCTATTTAATACTTAAATATTAATTAATTATTACTTAAACTATATTTAATTCTAATAAATTCTAAATGACAATATAAAAATTTGTAAAAATTACTGAAAATACTTTAATATAAAATAAAATTAAGAAAAATATAAAAATGCTAATTACTTAATAAAAAGCTAAAAAGGAAAATTAAAAAGATAAATAGTATTAAATAGAAACTATCACTTAATTTTAAATTGGTCTTTTATGGATTTTCTTTTTGAAAAACTTTTTAAATACTTAAAATATAAAATTTTAATAAAGGGACTAAAGCTGAATCTAAGGAATAAGCACTTAGAGTGCTTATTGCCTTGACAGTTGACTTTGGTCAAATTGTCAAGCTATAAGCTTCAAATAAGCCCAAAGCTGAGTCACGGGAGTGGATTAAGGTGGATACATGTTTGATGAATGGAAAATAAGCCAAATCAACCAACCAAAACCCTTGAATAAGCCAAACAGGCCAAATAAGCTAATCACAACCCTGACCCCCAAACAGTCCAACAGGGCTGCCTTGCAGGCCAAATTTAGGAGGGAGCAAGGGCACCTAAAGGTCTAAGGTTGCTGGAACTAGGAAGTTTACAAGTAGGGCTATTCAAAGGACTCAAGAACACCTAGTGGGGCCCACTGAGGTGCCCTGTGGGGCCACTGCAAGTTGGGATGGTGAGGAAGGAGCTGCTGCAGCAGGGGAAGTGATACCCCCTGCAGCAGTGTTTGAGAGGTTGTGGGACCCACACAAAAAATCACAAAAATGTGATGAAAAATGATTCCTAAAGTCTAAGTGGGATACTTGATCATGTAAAAAGCACAAGGGCTGAAACTAAACAGAAAAATCACAAGAATTCTTGCAAGTTTTGGTTTTTTGCACAAATGGAATTTTTGACTTTTTGAGATAATGGCCTACTTTGACTGTGGTGATTTTCTAATGATCCATGATTACTTAAAATGTTGTTTGAAGTAAAAATGAAGCTAATCTAACCTAGAGTTACAAATTATAAGCTAATATGAGGGCTTATGGGACTCCATACCAACACAGTAAACAGATATGCAAGTATATTTATGATTTTTGACTTTTGGGCAATTGGAACTTGGTTTTTATGACTAAAATGAGCTAAAGTGTCCTAATGAAACATGTAATGACAGAAAACAATGACAGAAACACCAAGGATACCAAGGGATTCCTCTAAACCAAACACCCTATAACTGAGACAGTTACACTATGAAACTAAGCTAAAAGTCAATTAAGCTAATAAAAAGTATTAAACTCACTTTGAATAAGCAGAATGAAATAAATTAACTGCGAGATATCACTAATAAACTTATATAAAAAGAAATGCATAAAAATCAAAATGGGCACTTACTTGCAAACAAAGGCTCATGCACAGGATTGGAACTAGGTTGTGAGATATGCTCAGGAAAACTATCAAGGAGTTTCCTGAGCTTATCAGGAGGTATATGTAGCTTATGAAAGCTTGTCACCTCAGCTTGCTACCATTTCTTCTTATTTATTTATTTTTTTATTTTTAGTATTCTTTTCTTTTTATGTTTTCTAATACACTAAATTATCTACAAACTTTTAAAAGCTTAATAGAGAGCTGATATGAGCTTAGTGGTGTCTAAACAACAAATATTGCCAAGAATCAAGACAAAATGAGATTTCTAGTAAAAATAATGCATAAAACTGAAAATTCAATAAGACTTGGATTAAAACTGAGCAAATGATGAAATTACATTACAAAGGTTTAATAAAACTTTCTTGAACTAAAAACTACAACTAAAAAGGGAAATTACACTAAGGACGATTTTACTAAAACTAAAGCTAAACTAATTACTAACTAACTAATACTTCTTTCTTTATTTTTCTTCACTTTTATAAACCCATGGGGGCTCCTCTGTCTTTCCCACTAATTCCTGAGCCATTGGATGGCCTCCAAGTGATCCTGTCCCTTGATTTTGTTTTGGTGGGAAAAACGGGAAAGGTAGTTTTAGTGGGGTTTGGTGTGGTAGTTGGGGTATTAATTGAGGAGGGGGGATGTAGGGGACAGGAGGTGAGGTTGGTGAGGGTTTGGAGGGTGAGAGGAGGGGGGAGACATGGAGCGGGAAAAAGGGATGTAGGGGAAGGTGAACAGTGCTTGGGGTGAGGTTTGACCGGTCATTTGACTGGGGTGATATCTGTTTTAATGAATGGGCCGTGGGTGTGGATTGGGCCAGGGTGGATGGGTAGGCTGGATTTGGAATAGGCTGGTTTGGTTTATTTATTAGCTTAGGGTCCATTTGGTTTTTAGATAACAAAAATACAAGGACCAAATTTGTAATAGGCTGAAAGATGAGGGGCTGAAATTGCCCACTTCCCAAAATTAAACCAAGGGTACTTCTTGCCAAATCCCAATTATCCAAGGGCCATAAGAGTAAATTCCAAAATTTTAAATCCCAGGGACCAAAAATGCCAAAAGTGAAACTAGAGGGACTAAAACTGTAAATTTTCAAAACTTTTCACCCAAAGACCATTTTTGTTAACTTTCGACTTTTAAGGGACCTGGGTTGACTTATCTTTCAAAATAAATGCTCAGGGACTAATTTTGACAAGTTTTGAAAGTTGGGGGACTGAAACTGCCAATTATGCAAACTTTGTTCGTTTTTCATCTGTTTTTACTCATTTTGCATCTAAAACATATGAAACACAATTTTGGAATATTTTCTGTATTTTGATACATTTCTGAGTGTTTTTGAATGTTTTGCAGTTCAGATTTGACCAAAAATGATGAGTGTTTGAGCACTCATCAATCCCTCACACTAAACTATTGCTAGTCCCTAGCAATATAGAACCAAAAAAAAATAACCTGTTTTGAAAATTTAATGGATTTTATGTCTCTTTACCAAAAGCCATTACTTCTGGAGTAGCCAAATGTTTCAGTTCAAATAAGAACTATGGTACACTGATAACCATGTGATTTTGAGCAAACCACCAGCTGTAAACGGATTTGATTTGTCTTTACCAGAAGCCGTTTGCTTCTGGACTAGCCAACTCTTGATGCATTAATCATCTTGGTGAGCTGATTACCAATTATGGTTTTCCACTGCCTTTACCACAAGCCATAACCTTGCGGGCTAGCCAACTCTTCACTTTTTAGGATATGGAGAGTTGAATACCATACAATTTTGGGCAAATTGCAAGCCATAAACGGATTTGATATATCTTTACCAAGAGCCGTTTGCTCCTGGATTAGCCAATCCTTTTGTCGGTTAGACATGGCGGACTGATAACCATAAAAATTTTGAAGCTCGAGTGAAAAAATAAATTTAAAATTTTGGCAAAAAACGGGGGTACTAGAAGGTAAAGTGTGATCAAATTCGCTAGAATTCCCCCCCACACTTAGAATTGAATATTGTCCTCAATATTCAAAGTCCTGGCTATTATGCCGACTCTTTGAACGTAAAAAGGCAATATTACAAGCTAAATGTGGAAACACCATTTTTTTTTTCACTTTATCTGTAACCACAGCAGGGGTAACACCCCCACACTTAGGGTGAAAACCCCATATGCATGCTACTGTTTTTGTTTACCGAGTCGCTAGCTTGACTCGACCCCGAATTCATTTGTTCTTGGGGAAGCAAGATGTGGAAGAGACAATCTCCATCAGACTTTCATTCAAGATGTTTGGACAAACATTTGAAGCACGTGAAAGTTCCACACCGATGAGATAAGTACCCGGCTCAAAAATAATAAATGAAAATGACGGGGCAAAGATAGTGTCTTCATTCCCGAAGGAGTGAAGAACAGGAGAAGTCACGGGATAGGTGAAGAAGAGAAAGAAAATCATGATAAACATCATGACTAACTCATCATCACCCACAGGAGAATTCATAGATTCATCATCATGAATCTCATCATTTAAGCTCATGTGATCAAGACATATCCCGGGTGTGTCTAGATCAAAGTAGAAATTATCATACTCCGGCGGAGATATGATATGAGTGAGTTCACAGGAGAACTCCTCAAAGGTGAATGAATCATATACGGAGAGAGAATTATGAGAATGAGAAGTGGTACTGCCACTACTCTTCTCTCCCATATGATCAAGAGTGACGGCTTCAAATTCCGGTATAGAATCATCGGAAAAAATGTCACTATCCTTAATGGGGATAGGAGACGAAATGGGTTTCTCTTTGAAAGCCTCGATTTTAGAAATGAGGAGACTGACATTCAATAATGTAGCACGAAGAGCTTCATCTTGGATTTCAGTGTCAATCTCTTCATCAATCTCTTCTTCTAAGCTAACTAGCTCAGAAGGTAATTCTTCCACATAAACGATGTCTCCACAAGATAACGAATCGTCATCAGTAAAATCGGAGAACATCTCATTATGATCAGTTTGGAAGATAAGAGGAGGAGGGATATCACACATCTGATCAAGAATTCCCTGTGACTCTCTTGGGATTGGGACAAGGTCCTCAACACTAGACTTTATGAATTCGTCTGATTCCTTTTCAGGAACAGTGTCAAGATGCTAGTCCCCCATACTCAGAGAGTGAGTGGGAATCTCTGGTGTAATAACAGCAGACTCATGGAGTTGAGACGGACTAGCAGTCATGGATTCTACAAGTTCCATTATTTCTACTGCTAGTGATTCAGTCATATTCTTTTCTCCCTGTATTTCTACTGAAGCAGTTTCAACTGAAGTCGAATCAGAAGGCTTCTCAGATACCTTTGGGATTGGAACAAGTTCATTTATTTCCTCAAGAGGATTGACTTTGACTTCCTTGTCCCCCATTATCAAGATATCTGAAGGTTCCTTTGAGATTTCTACTTCAAAGGGTTCATCCTCATCACTTTCATCCTCAAGATAAATTGAGTTAACAGGAGGATTTTGTCTCCTCAGAATTAGATCATTAAGACAGTTTATACTATCTTGAATGTTCTGGTTGAATTGAGTTTGAGAAATAATCATTTTAGTAATCAATTCAGCTCTAGCTAACTCGTCTTGAGGGAGTGGTTGAGGGGTTGTGTATTGTGGAGGCTGGTTAAAACCAAATTCATGATTGTCACAAGGGACCTGTTCATAGACAAACTGATTCCTCGTTTGACAATCAGAGCTGTAGTGTGGACCTCCACAATACTCACAAGAAAAGCCTGGTGTATTTTGATACGAAGCACCATTAAAATTTGAATGATATGGTTCTTGCTCGTATGAGTTGTGAGGGAGGTGGTTGAAATCGTTTTGAGAATATTCACAAAAGTTCTTATTATGATCAGGTGTGAATGTAGGTTCAGCTCTCAAAACATAACATATGCAAAATTCATGATAAAATCCACATTCCTTGCAAAAACACCGTTCACAATGTGAACCATCTCCTAACGGACCTCCACATTTAAAGCAATGAGGTTGCTCGGACGAAGATGTCTGAGGAGGGTCGTCAGAAAGATTTGGTGAATCATTAAGAGAATTTGGACTTATGAACAGATTGCACACATTACAAAATCTGTTACTACAATTATTGCCACATTTCTCACAAATACACCGGTGACAACGAAAGCCGTTCTCAATCGGGCTTTTACAGTGAAAACACGTGTAGCCGAGAGACGCCATAAGAATTATACATGAGAGGGGTATAAGAAAGTAGAATCAACTGGATAGAGGGCAAGGAAAAAATATTTTTTGGTTTTTATGAAAAAATATGAACAAGGATGGATAATATACAAAGAGTGAATATCCAAAGATCACCAATCTGCAAAACCGTTCAGAATACGCGCACAACCTCCCCGGCAGCGGCGACAAAATTTGATTGATGCTAAACAGTCAACTTAAATTGACCAAGTAAATGGTCAACAAAGTCAAACTATGTAGATCAATGCTCCGGATAATATAGGGAATCACCGGGTCGTTATGTCCCAGCGAGGTGTGATGGTATTCAAAACTGGATTGTGATCGGGTGAATTTGGACGGAAATGGGTGTAGAAGTGAGTGATTGATTACACTAAGAAAATATAAAAGGAAATAGCTTAAATAAGCTATATCAACAAAGACGTGAAATCAGAAAACCCAGAAACGTTTAAAACAAAAAACGCGTACGTTCAAATTAAAGTAACGTGAACGTACGAGTTAAAACGCGAGTTTTAATGAAATAAAAATCCTACGGCTATGAAAATTAACTTTTTACAATCCTAATGATAAAAGAAAATTTTTAGAAAAAGAAAAATAATTTTTACACTATTTAATTAATTATTATTAATTAATAACTAATTTAAACTATTTAATAATACACTAAATAATAAGAAAATGTAAAATAAGCCTAGAAAAATAAATAATTACTATTTATTAATTATTTAAAAATAATTTAAATTAAGAAAAATAGAAAATGAACAGTAAAAATTCTAGAAAAATTCCTAAAATTATTTTATATTATATAAAAGCTAGGAAAATATAAAAACTAGGTAGTGCTTAATAAAAACTAATTATGCTATTTAATACTTAAATATTAATTAATTATTACTTAAACTATATTTAATTCTAATAAATTCTAAATGACAATATAAAAATTTGGAAAAATTACCGAAAATACTTTAATATAAAAGAAAATTAAGAAAAATATAAAAATGCTAATTACTTAATAAAAAGCTAAAAAGGAAAATTAAAAAGATAAATAGTATTAAATAGAAACTATCACTTAATTTTAAATTGGTCTTTTCTGGATTTTCTTTTTGCAAAACTTTTTAAATACTTAAAATATAAAATTTTAATAAAGGGACTAAAGCTGAATCTCAGGAATAAGCACTTAGAGTGCTTATTGCCTTGACAGTTGACTTTGGTCAAACTGTCAAGCTATAAGCTTCAAATAAGCTCAAAGCTGAGTCACAGGAGTGGATTAAGGTGGATACATGTTTGATGAATGGAAAATAAGCCAAATCAACCAACCAAAACCCTTGAATAAGCCAAACACGCCAAATAAGCTAATCACAACCCTGACCCCCAAACAGTCCAACAGGGCTGCCTTGCAGGCCAAATTTAGGAGGGGGCAAGGGCATCTAAAGGTCTAAGGTTGCTGGAACTAGGAAGTTTACAAGTAGGGCTATTCAAGGGACTCAAGAACACCTAGTGGGGCCCACTGAGGTGCCCTGTGGGGCCACTGCAAGATGGGATGGTGAGGGAGGAGCTGCTGCAGCAGGGGAAGTGATACCCCCTGCAGCAGTGTTTGAGAGGTTGTGGGACCCACACAAAAAATCACAAAAATGTGATGAAAACTGATTCCTAAAGTCTAAGTGGGATACTTGATCATGTAAAAAGCACAAGGGCTGAAACTAAACAGAAAAATCACAAGAATTCTTGCAAGTTTTGGTTTTTTGCACAAATGGAATTTTTGACTTTTTGAGATAATGGCCTACTTTGACTGTGGTGATTTTCTAATGATCCATGATTACTTAAAATGTTGTTTGAAGTAAAAATGAAGCTAATCTAACCTAGAGTTACAAATTATAAGCTAATATGAGGGCTTATGGGACTCCATACCAACACAGTAAACAGATATGCAAGTATATTTATGATTTTTGACTTTTGGGCAATTGGAACTTGGTTTTTATGACTAAAATGAGCTAAAGTGTCCTAATGAAACATGTAATGACAGAAAACAATGACAGAAACACCAAGGATACCAAGGGATTCCTCTAAACCAAACACCCTATAACTGAGACAGTTACACTATGAAACTAAGCTAAAAGTCAATTAAGCTAATAAAAAGTATTAAACTCACTTTGAATAAGCAGAATGAAATAAATTAACTGCGAGATATCACTAATAAACTTATATAAAAAGAAATGCATAAAAATCAAAATGGGCACTTACTTGCAAACAAAGGCTCATGCACAGGATTGGAACTAGGTTGTGAGATATGCTCAGGAAAACTATCAAGGAGTTTCCTGAGCTTATCAGGAGGTATATGTAGCTTATGAAAGCTTGTCACCTCAGCTTGCTACCATTTCTTCTTATTTATTTATTTTTTTATTTTTAGTATTCTTTTCTTTTTATGTTTTCTAATACACTAAATTATCTACAAACTTTTAAAAGCTTAATAGAGAGCTGATATGAGCTTAGTGGTGTCTAAACAACAAATATTGCCAAGAATCAAGACAAAATGAGATTTCTAGTAAAAATAATGCATAAAACTGAAAATTCAATAAGACTTGGATTAAAACTGAGCAAAGGATGAAATTACATTACAAAGGTTTAATAAAACTTTCTTGAACTAAAAACTACAACTAAAAAGGGAAATTACACTAAGGACGATTTTACTAAAACTAAAGCTAAACTAATTACTAACTAACTAATACTTCTTTCTTTATTTTTCTTCACTTTTATAAACCCATGGGGGCTCCTCTGTCTTTCCCACTAATTCCTGAGCCATTGGATGGCCTCCAAGTGATCCTGTCCCTTGATTTTGTTTTGGCGGGAAAAACGGGAAAGGTAGTTTTAGTGGGGTTTGGTGTGGTAGTTGGGGTATTAATTGAGGAGGAGGGATGTAGGGGACAGGAGGTGAGGTTGGTGAGGGTTTGGAGGGTGAGAGGAGGGGGAGACATGGAGCGGGAAAAAGGGATGTAGGGGAAGGTGAACAGTGCTTGGGGGTGAGGTTTGACCGGTCATTTGACTGGGGTGATATCTGTTTTAATGAATGGGTCGTGGGTGTGGATTGGGCCAGGGTGGATGGGTAGGCTGGTTTGGTTTATTTATTAGCTTAGGGTCCATTTGGTTTTTAGATAACAAAAATACAAGGACCAAATTTGTAATAGGCTGAAAGATGAGGGGCTGAAATTGCCCACTTCCCAAAATTAAACCAAGGGTACTTCTTGCCAAATCCCAATTATCCAAGGGCCATAAGAGTAAATTCCAAAATTTTAAATCCTAAGGACCAAAAATGCCAAAAGTGAAACTAGAGGGACTAAAACTGTAAATTTTCAAAACTTTTCACCCAAACACCATTTTTGATAACTTTTGATTTTTAAAGGACTTGGGTTGACTTTTCTTTCAAAATAAATGCTCAGGGACTAAATTTGACAAGTTTTGAAAGTTGGGGGACTGAAACTGCCAATTATGCAAACTTTGTTCGTTTTTCAACTGTTTTTACTCATTTTGCATCTAAAACATATAAAACACAATTTTGGAATATTTTTTGTATTTTGATGCATTTCTGAGTGTTTTTGAATGTTTTGCAGTTCAGATTTGACCAAAAATGATGAGTGTTTGAGCATTCATCATTGAGCATGCTTCGTCATCTTCAAAGTCTCATGTCAAGGGAAAAGGCAAGGGCAAAGGAAAGAATGACAAGAAGAGCAAAGGGAAGTCTGAGTACCTTGCTCCTAAAGCTGCAATTGTGAAACAGAAGTTCCAAGGGGTGTGTTTCAACTGTGACCAGCCGGGTCATCGTGCTGCTAACTGTAAGATGCCGAAGCGGGTGACTCCACGCCAGGCTAATATGGTGAATGATAATATGGACATGATTGCTATGGTGTCTGACGTCATTGCCATGATCTCTGAAGTTAACCTGGTAGGTTCCAACAACAGGGAATGGTGGGTTGATACTGGGGCTACCCGTCATGTGTGTGCTGATAAGAGTATGTTTCACTCTTTCAGAGCGGTTAACAATGGAGAGAAGTTGTACATGGGCAACTCTGCAACTGCTGATATCAAGGGTGAAGGAGATGTAATCTTGATGATGACATCCGAAATGTATGTTGGTAGGGGATATGCCCTGAATGGTATGTTTAAGCTCAATGTAATGGTTGTTAAGAATGATATCAATAAAATGAATTCTTCTGCTTACTTGATTGAGTCTTCTAATGTGTGGCATGGCCGTCTTGGACATGTAAATTTTAATTCGATGCGTCGTTTGATTAAATTTAATTGCATACCTAATTTCCATATTGACTCAAAATATAAATGTGAAACTTGTGTTGAAGCCAAACTTACAAGATCATCTTTCAAATCGGTTGAACGAAAAACCGAACCACTTGATATGATACACACTGACATATGTGATTTGAAATCACTACCCACAAAAGGTGGCAATAAGTACTTTATCACGTTTATTGATGATTGTACAAAGTATTGCTATGTTTACTTGTTAAAAAGTAAAGATGAAGCTATAGACAAGTTTGTTCTATACAAAAACGAAGTTGAGAATCAACTTAATAAGAAAATCAAGGTTGTAAGAAGTGATAGAGGATGTGAGTATGTGTCTCCATTTGCTGATCTTTGTGCGAAACATGGAATCAGACACGAGTTCACTGCTCCTTATTCACCTCAACAGAACAGTATTGCCGAAAGGAAGAACCGTACCTTGAAGGAAATGGTTAATGCCATGTTGATAAGTTCTGGTTTAAGCCAGGACATGTGGGGGGAAGCCATTCTAACGGCTACTTATCTTTTAAATAAGATACCTCGTAAGGAAAAAGAAGAGACCCCTTATAAACTATGGATGGGAAGAAAACCATCATATCAGTACTTACGAGTGTGGGGGTGTCTAGCAAAGGTAGCTATACCGACTCCCAAGGCCCAAAAGATTGGACCTAAATCTGTGGATTGTATATTCATTGGATATGCTAGGAATAGCGGTGCTTATCGTTTCATTGTACATGATTCGAAAAATCCGGATATACAAAAGGGTTCTGTAATGGAATCAAGGAATGCTTCCTTCTTTGAAGATATATTTCCTTGTTTAAAGAAGGAAACTGGAAGTTCATCTAGAATAGATGATGATGTTGTCCAAGATAAGAGACAAAGAGATGATAATGATCTCCAAGATGAGAGACAAGATCAAATCGAGGAAGAAGAGGTTGAACCTAGAAGAAGTAAAAGGGCAAGAACTGAGAAATCGTTTGGACCCGATTTTGTTTCTTTTATGGTAGAACCTGAACCTACTTCTTATCGAGAAGCGGTAACTTCCTCAGAAGGGCCTCAATGGAAAGAAGCCATTAAAAGTGAAATAGATTCTATTTTACAAAATCATACTTGGGAGATTGTAGATTTACCTCCTGGTTGTAAACCACTAGGCTATAAATGGATCTTCAAGAAGAAGATGAAAGCCGATGGCACCATTGATAAGTACAAAGCAAGGTTGGTAATCAAAGGATTTAGACAACGTGAAGGTCTAGATTACTTTGATACATATTCGCCTGTCACGCGAATAACATCGATCAGGATGATACTTGCTATTGCCGCTTTAAGAAATTTGGAAATTCACCAAATGGATGTGAAAACGGCTTTTCTAAACGGGGATTTGGAAGAAGAAATCTAAATGAACCAACCTAAGGGTTTCGTAGCTCCTGGACAAGAGAACAAAGTTTGTAGGCTTGTTAAGTCATTATATGGCTTAAAGCAAGCTCCCAAACAATGGCATCAAAAATTTGACCACGCCATGCTAGAGAGTGGATTCAAAATTAATGAATGCGACAAGTGTGTTTATGTAAAATACACAAGTAGTGGATATGTAATCTTGTGTTTATATGTTGATGATATGCTTATCGTTGGCAGTAACGACAAGATGATCAAATCTACTAAAGACATGTTGAAATCAAAGTTTGACATGAAGGATATGGGTTTGGCTGATGTGATCCTTGGAATAAAGATCATACGAACTCAAAATGGACTTGTGTTGAGTCAAGCACATTACGTGGACAAAATTCTGAATACTCATAATGCGGGGAATTCCGGCCTAGCTAGAACTCCAATAGACACCAGCAAGCATCTATCTAAAAATAGAGGCGCGGGTGTTGCCCAATTAGAGTATTCAAGAATTATTGGCATGTTAATGTACTTGATGACAAGTACCCGACCTGACTTAGTATATGCTGTTAGCAGGCTAAGTAGGTATACTAGTAATCCAAGTTATGCACATTGGGGAGCTATGACTAGGGTACATCAGTATTTGAGATACAGTCGCGATTATGGACTGCATTATGAAAGATATCCAGCTATTATAGAAGGATACAGTGATGCAAATTGGATATCTGATGTAACACCCCAACCCGGCAAGGGTAGAAGTGTCACGCAAATGGTGACATATCAAAGGCAAGCATAACATACGACTTAATTAATACAATAAAAATTCAAAGGTTACAAATGATATACTGAAACTACAAGGTTACAAACGAGAAACAAAACTAAAATACTATGTCTGTCAATGCAATCCTTCTAAAATCTTCTACTTCCGAAACTATCAAAGTCTTCTAAGTCCAAAGGTCTCTTCACTCATACCCAGCTTCCAACTAAAACCTGCCGCACACGAAAAGAAACGTGCGGCTGAGCTTAAAAAGCCCAGTGAACAGATATATAATAAACGGAAACGAAAGCAAACAGAAATGAACAGAAGTAGCATAATGAATAAGATATAAGTAAAGGTACAAGAGTAAAGGTTTAGGATAGTCATCCACCACGAGCCCAGAAACTCAAAGTCATAATCTCAAAGTCACATCTCAACATCATAGTCTCACAATCAGAGGGGATACCTCTCAGGCAACCAGATAATATGAGGGGTGGCCTCATGTATCAAATGGGGTGGAGTAGCTAGCTCCCAGAAATGTGAAAGGCGTGTAATGCACACAAGCACCAGTCACCTCAAAGTCATACTCAAAGTCATAGTTAAATCCACTAAACATACATGCCTAGGATTGCAATCCATACGCCCCCACTCAAAGTCAATCCCAAAGTCATACTCAAAATCATAGTAGCCATGGCAGATAATATAAAAGGGGACGGCGTGAGAAATCACTCCCCCACACAAGAGTCATGCCAGTGGTGCATCACAGACATGGCCAGGTTACCTTCCTGGCTAGGAAACAGAAAGGTGGCTCGGGTATCAAACTAAGAGTCATATCTCAAGGTCATCTCAAAGTCATATATCAGAAATGCATCTCAACGTCATATCATAGCATATCTCAAGGTCATGTCAAAAGTGAATCTCAAAGTCATATGAAAAGGTTCATATCAAAAGTTCAAAGAAAAGGGTCAAAGTATCAGATGGTTAAATCTTAAAAAGGTTTAATATCAAAAGTACTTTTCAAAAGGTTTTCTCTTAAGGTTCATTTAAAACAATCCTTCAAAATAGTTTTCATAAATGGTCTTTCAAATAGTTTTCATAAAACGAACTTCAAAATTTTGTTTTCTTAAGTCCAATATATCAGGCTTGAAAAACCCCTTTCAAAATACTTTACTTAAAACATTTCCATCTCGTATCAAAAAGGTCTTCATATCATAGGTCCAAAATCAGAGATCAAGGTCGAAGCAAAGGTGTCATAGCAAAAGATCGTAACTGAGTATCAATCAGATATTTAACAGATCGGAAAAGAATCATAGGAAACCTTACAGAGAAGGTCAGAATATCTGTACCTTATTCTGGAAGCAAATACAACCCGAAACGAAATAAGATGAAACGATCAGGTACACTCCTTCTTTACACCTAGAGGAGTAGAAGGGAATTAAAATAGTTCTTAACTTCATGTTTAACTTGCCTTTCAAATTGTAGGTAGATTAAAGGTTCATTGGTTATCATTATAGTTTTATTCCTTCAAAAGTTCGTTTCATATCTAGGATAAGTTGAATGACCATTTGTGTAATTATCATAAAGTTAGGGTATAAAGTGTAATTATTGTGAAGTTACAGATTCTCACAAGTTTAGTCCATTAGTATTACCAAAATATCAATATAGACCCTTTTATGTTTGGAAATAAACACTTAACCCTTTTTAATGTCACAATATACTTTTCTCAGCTTTTAAGGCACTTCTGGACCCGTTTTATTAAACTTAAAAGTCATAGTGTAACTCAGTAATAAAATCCACAAAAATTCACAGAGGTACCTCAATGTCACTAGTATTTTAGCTAATTTTTCCAGATTTTATTGGTTAGTGTAAGTATGACATAAAAATCCACTTTTACAACTTGTTCTGAAAACGTATCTGATGGAACACCGAAAAGTTACCAATTGTTAACCCCTTTAGGAAAATTCACAAAAATCTAAAAAAATTCAAGCTACTAGCACACATCCTATATTTTTTCCAGTTAAAAGGGCTCTTCCTAATTCAATATGGTTTGGAAATTAAAAATCAAAAACCCGGACTTATTTTCCAGACTTTTTGGTACGACCAGACATGTAATTTTCCAAAAATCAAAAAGTGACCTTCTGAGCCTCTAAAAATTACAAACTAAATTTTCCCAGGTAGCTAATTCAATGAATTTAGTTTTAGACCCCAGAAACATGAAAATATACATTCGTATGATTAACTTATGGTCGGTTAAAGTTGATCAAAATTTCACCTCAGAACCAGTTTTCATTATCACATGTGATTTCTTATGATTTTATGATCCAAATCATTAGTTCTTGATACAAATCATTATTGGTGAGTTTAATTCACATTTAGGCCAGATTATAATGGCTCATAACATCATCAAAATCGAATTACACCCCACACAAATTCAGATCGATCCATAGCTATTTCATTTTAGTGTTTCTTGTTTTGTGATTTTATGTGATCTCCATTTTCCTTTGCATTTATAATTCAAGATTCATATGTAGCTAAAATTATTGAACAAGGATTCAAATAAATCATACCCTCGATGAACACGACGAAGAACACGATCACACGACGTCAAAACAACACACGAGAAAACTTTTCCTCCTCCTTCCTTCTTCTTAGCGATCGACAGCCCATACACAACAACCAAACGCACCTCTTTTTGTTAGTTAACGATTCGTACGACTATGTATTGATGTTAGGATAGTTAGTTACCTTAGAGTGGGATCAAGAGGGGTCGATTTTGGAGCTTCTTTGGCTCGTTTGGCAGCAGCAAGATAGGCGGCAGCAGTGGCAAGGATGAAGGCAGAATTTTTGGCTTTAGGGTTTCTTCCTTTTGGTGTTTAAAAGTGGCGATTTGTATGGGTTGGTTAGGGCCATGAACGGGCTGACTTTGGGCTCTATTTTGGTCGACATATGGAGTGGGAACAAAGGTTGGATCGGCCCACAATAATACCCAAACGAACACGCTTCAACTTGACGCTTTTCCTTCAATTCGTGTAACATAGATTCGGCTTTGTTTCTATTAATAAAAACGCATACGAAACATGAGATTTTTGGTTTACTTGGACTCGTAGTGTATTTTAAATATTATTTGTAACTTGAAAAATTATATCGTGATGCCTCAAAATTATTTCGCGTCATAATTGTTTCGTTATCATAAGTTTCGTAATATTTATTCGAAAGTTAGATAACTTTTACTCAAGTTCAATTTATGGGGGCAAATTGGTCTTATAATATGTTTTAGATTTTCGGGTTTTACAACTCTTCCCCTCTAACAGAAAAATTTCGTCCTCGAAATTTGCAAAGAATCAGGAATGAAAGGATCGAAACAAAACAGAGACATACTAGATCAGAATACAAAGTGAGGATAACTAGCTCGAATAGACTCCTCGGTCTCCCAGGTAGCTTCCCGCTCTGGGTGGTTCCGCCAAAGAATCTTAACAAACGGAAGTGGAAAAATTCCAACAATCGGAAATGAAACGAAATAGAAGACACAACAGACAGCGAACGGAAATGTAAAGGACTTGTTTCTCATGACTCTTCGTTGTCGATCGAATAGTCCTCAGAAAGACTTGTTGTTTCAGGATTCACATCAAAAGAGTAATATGCCAGACTTAATAGGTGGTAATCGCATCTCATCAGGAGAGGTATAAGGAAATTGTTGGTTTGGCGGATATTCGTCGGTAGGATAGAGGTAGACAATCAAATGAGATCGTATTGGATTATAGCAACATGAGAGTAATATACACGTTCAACTCTTCAGATCTCTAAATAGTCTCAGCCTCAAAATAACCTTTCCGAGGTATTCTCACAAATAACAAATCTTGTTTCCTCCGAATTCTCAATCTCATATCTCAACTCATGTCAGATCAAATGAACAGATTCAACGAATGCGAAACGTATATATAGCAGAATATAGGTGTACTCCTTCATAGAAATGTATCGAATTCATATTGATGGAAACATACCGTTCGGTGACATCAACCGGTAGAAAGTTCTACAAAGAAACTTAAGATCATTATCGGATGTACAAAGGTCAACATCGCGTACCGAGAATCCAAATGTATCAAGTCGCATCACGGCGAAACAGATTAAGCGTATAGGTGGAACGAACCTAAATCTTACAAATGCAAAAATCCTCACATTTCTAATCAAAATTCTAAGGTTTCTAACGTACTCCTCGAAATATCCTATGAACACAATAAGGGTACGTCATATGACGTAAGTATTATCACGTTCGCGAACCGTCATAATACTAGCATCATATGAGTATACCATCATGATGGTCATACTTTATCTCAAGTCGTGAACAGAACTACTTATCTTAACCACCTATCAGTCTTTCTACCTCCTAAGGTTGGTCCAAAATAAACATCACTACGGATTCTAGATCGGAGGAATTTGAACGTACAAATAGCGTAACGGAATGTGTACAACTCAAAATGAAACTCGTCGTCGAAACGTTAGGTCTTCCACAATTCATCATCCTTCTCATAACGAAACCATCATCCAACAAATGCATAACGAACACAGAACGGAATTTCTAATAGGGTAAAGCTCATTCAAAAGATCCTATCGAAAGGTAACGGAAACTTAAGTGGTCTAAGGGGAAATGAATTACGTCTTCAATATCTTCATCCTTTACAAAAATCAAATCTTCCAAATCCAAACGTTTACAACAAAATTTCATCCCTTCAATTTCATGATCTCGAATCCTTTCAAATTCCAAGTAGCCGCTCTCTTGTCTAATCATACGATCATAGGGTGAAAAGGAATTCATAAATTTGAGTCTTGTTCCTCAAGTCTTCGACACTTCTTCTGGACACTTCGGTGTGGTAGCATGAATCTCTTACGTGATCACCGTGCATTCCTCCATTGGCGAGTCTGCTTCAGCTCTCAATTCATCTTAGTACAACTAAAATGACTAGAGAAACAAGGTTGCGTGTCTCCTACAGGTCTTCTAGCATGATTCATAATTCACCAACTCAAACTGCTGTGGACTTCCTGGTTTATGTGCTGAAAGCTCATCTTCTACGGTTTGGTCGTCTTGATGCCCAACTGAAATCTCCACGTGTTGCTTGGGGTATTATCGAGTCTCATCTCAATCTGTCTTCTCCTCACATGTTTCTCTCTTGGTACCGCCTGTCACGAACCTCTTCTGCACATCTTCTACAAGTTTCTAACTCTGACAATGGTCTTCAGTCTTGGTCCTTTCCGTGGAAGCTCTTTTGTCATCGGATACCGGGTGGTGTTGTTTGCTACAATCTCTGATCATCAAGTGAATCTATTCTTCTAGAACAAAGGGTCGGTTCACTTCATACTAAAAATGGTCAACGTGTTCCTCGTTCGTCTCTGAGCACAAACATACTGTCATACTATGACAATTATCCGAATACTCGCGAAAACATGAATCTTCTAGCCAATACAATTGACATCATTCAAAACTCATGGTGGTCACATGGGTACTAAAACAGCTTCAGGAAATCTTCTTAGGGAAAACTTCATATCACAAATCTTTCTCTTCACAAATCAAATTGCAATGCTTCGCGGAACTTAATCTCAACTAATCAACTTCCTTCTCAGATGTTCTTGTGGTTGCTTCTTCCGTTTTTCAAACTCAAATGAGGTCGTCTGCTACGGAGTTTCAAAAAAAATAGAACAAATCGAATATTGGTACGCGAAAATGGAATAACGATTACGGTTAAATTCACGATGGTCGGTGTGCCGCCGCACACTTCTCTCTTTCTTCTTCATAAACCAACAGGAGCATTCAAGAGATCACTGAAGTGAACAAACTCATATTCCCTCAGTTCCTACAATCTCTTAACTTCTTCAGTATCGTGGTTTCGCCAAGTTCAGATTAGTTCAATGCAAACTTTACTTCCCAAACGGATCTCAAAAGGTTCATCAGAAGCACCAGAAATTCGTACAACAAACTTTCAAGTGCCGGAGCTTTCTAAGAATGGATGCTAACAGGCGTTAGGAGAAAATTGGAAATCAAAGAGATCGGAGTATGTGCTTCATAGCAACAATAATCTTAACAGATTCAAATGATTGAGAATATCGTATTAAAATATGGTGAAGCAGATTGTTAAAGGTCGCAAATATTGTAGTCCATGATAGCTTTACAAAAACCACCACTCCATAGTCAAGAGACCTCAAAGTCAAATACATCCAAAGGGAAACGGATTCTCAAAGCGAATGTGGTTGTCAAATCATACGGATAGTTCACATATCAATTTTAGGTACATGGTTCATCAAAGTGTGGGATGGAAGAGTATTAGAATTTATCAAGGTCAAATATATCAAATTGAAGGTTAGAATTGTGAACAGTTCAAAAGATTGGAATCTTGTTTAGCTTATAACATAGGAATGATAGGGTGTGCACCGATAGTAATACGAATATCGTTTAACTGTCAGAGTTGAGATGTATGGAATATCAGTCATTAGCATCAGCATGCTTAGATAACAACTCCGTACTAGACAAATGTCAACATCAAATCCTTCCCAAAGGGAATTGGTTAACATACAAAGTTCATTCTTCAAGTGACGGAAGGTAAGACTTCCTCGTCTTCTGAGATAAACGTTCTTATAAGGCATGACTAAAGGCAAAGGCAAGATTCAGAGTGATGCGGAAGCAAATACTACTCACATGGATGTCCTAGACTACCCATTTCTCACCGGTTATGACTTATGTTCCTATGGGAAAATCCTACGCAACTTCGCAAAGGTTACCCTACGAGCGCCTACAGGGGAAACTTAGTGGTCCTAACTTACACAGGCCAAGGGTAGATGTACTACAAGTCGTAAACCTGGCTCTGATACCATAATTGTAACACCCCAACCCGGCAAGGGTAGAAGTGTCACGCAAATGGTGACATATCAAAGGCAAGCATAACATACGACTTAATTAATACAATAAAAATTCAAAGGTTACAAATGATATACTGAAACTACAAGGTTACAAACGAGAAACAAAACTAAAATACTATGTCTGTCAATGCAATCCTTCTAAAATCTTCTACTTCCGAAACTATCAAAGTCTTCTAAGTCCAAAGGTCTCTTCACTCATACCCAGCTTCCAACTAAAACCTGCCGCACACGAAAAGAAACGTGCGGCTGAGCTTAAAAAGCCCAGTGAACAGATATATAATAAACGGAAACGAAAGCAAACAGAAATGAACAGAAGTAGCATAATGAATAAGATATAAGTAAAGGTACAAGAGTAAAGGTTTAGGATAGTCATCCACCACGAGCCCAGAAACTCAAAGTCATAATCTCAAAGTCACATCTCAACATCATAGTCTCACAATCAGAGGGGATACCTCTCAGGCAACCAGATAATATGAGGGGTGGCCTCATGTATCAAATGGGGTGGAGTAGCTAGCTCCCAGAAATGTGAAAGGCGTGTAATGCACACAAGCACCAGTCACCTCAAAGTCATACTCAAAGTCATAGTTAAATCCACTAAACATACATGCCTAGGATTGCAATCCATACGCCCCCACTCAAAGTCAATCCCAAAGTCATACTCAAAATCATAGTAGCCATGGCAGATAATATAAAAGGGGACGGCGTGAGAAATCACTCCCCCACACAGGAGTCATGCCAGTGGTGCATCACAGACATGGCCAGGTTACCTTCCTGGCTAGGAAACAGAAAGGTGGCTCGGGTATCAAACTAAGAGTCATATCTCAAGGTCATCTCAAAGTCATATATCAGAAATGCATCTCAACGTCATATCATAGCATATCTCAAGGTCATGTCAAAAGTGAATCTCAAAGTCATATGAAAAGGTTCATATCAAAAGTTCAAAGAAAAGGGTCAAAGTATCAGATGGTTAAATCTTAAAAAGGTTTAATATCAAAAGTACTTTTCAAAAGGTTTTCTCTTAAGGTTCATTTAAAACAATCCTTCAAAATAGTTTTCATAAATGGTCTTTCAAATAGTTTTCATAAAACGAACTTCAAAATTTTGTTTTCTTAAGTCCAATATATCAGGCTTGAAAAACCCCTTTCAAAATACTTTACTTAAAACATTTCCATCTCGTATCAAAAAGGTCTTCATATCATAGGTCCAAAATCAGAGATCAAGGTCGAAGCAAAGGTGTCATAGCAAAAGATCGTAACTGAGTATCAATCAGATATTTAACAGATCGGAAAAGAATCATAGGAAACCTTACAGAGAAGGTCAGAATATCTGTACCTTATTCTGGAAGCAAATACAACCCGAAACGAAATAAGATGAAACGATCAGGTACACTCCTTCTTTACACCTAGAGGAGTAGAAGGGAATTAAAATAGTTCTTAACTTCATGTTTAACTTGCCTTTCAAATTGTAGGTAGATTAAAGGTTCATTGGTTATCATTATAGTTTTATTCCTTCAAAAGTTCGTTTCATATCTAGGATAAGTTGAATGACCATTTGTGTAATTATCATAAAGTTAGGGTATAAAGTGTAATTATTGTGAAGTTACAGATTCTCACAAGTTTAGTCCATTAGTATTACCAAAATATCAATATAGACCCTTTTATGTTTGGAAATAAACACTTAACCCTTTTTAATGTCACAATATACTTTTCTCAGCTTTTAAGGCACTTCTGGACCCGTTTTATTAAACTTAAAAGTCATAGTGTAACTCAGTAATAAAATCCACAAAAATTCACAGAGGTACCTCAATGTCACTAGTATTTTAGCTAATTTTTCCAGATTTTATTGGTTAGTGTAAGTATGACATAAAAATCCACTTTTACAACTTGTTCTGAAAACGTATCTGATGGAACACCGAAAAGTTACCAATTGTTAACCCCTTTAGGAAAATTCACAAAAATCTAAAAAAATTCAAGCTACTAGCACACATCCTATATTTTATCCAGTTAAAAGGGCTCTTCCTAATTCAATATGGTTTGGAAATTAAAAATCAAAAACCCGGACTTATTTTCCAGACTTTTTGGTACGACCAGACATGTAATTTTCCAAAAATCAAAAAGTGACCTTCTGAGCCTCTAAAAATTACAAACTAAATTTTCCCAGGTAGCTAATTCAATGAATTTAGTTTTAGACCCCAGAAACATGAAAATATACATTCGTATGATTAACTTATGGTCGGTTAAAGTTGATCAAAATTTCACCTCAGAACCAGTTTTCATTATCACATGTGATTTCTTATGATTTTATGATCCAAATCATTAGTTCTTGATACAAATCATTATTGGTGAGTTTAATTCACATTTAGGCCAGATTATAATGGCTCATAACATCATCAAAATCGAATTACACCCCACACAAATTCAGATCGATCCATAGCTATTTCATTTTAGGGTTTCTTGTTTTGTGATTTTATGTGATCTCCATTTTCCTTTGCATTTATAATTCAAGATTCATATGTAGCTAAAATTATTGAACAAGGATTCAAATAAATCATACCCTCGATGAACACGACGAAGAACACGATCACACGACGTCAAAACAACACACGAGAAAACTTTTCCTCCTCCTTCCTTCTTCTTAGCGATCGACAGCCCATACACAACAACCAAACGCACCTCTTTTTGTTAGTTAACGATTCGTACGACTATGTATTGATGTTAGGATAGTTAGTTACCTTAGAGTGGGATCAAGAGGGGTCGATTTTGGAGCTTCTTTGGCTCGTTTGGCAGCAGCAAGATAGGCGGCAGCAGTGGCAAGGATGAAGGCAGAATTTTTGGCTTTAGGGTTTCTTCCTTTTGGTGTTTAAAAGTGGCGATTTGTATGGGTTGGTTAGGGCCATGAACGGGCTGACTTTGGGCTCTATTTTGGTCGACATATGGAGTGGGAACAAAGGTTGGATCGGCCCACAATAATACCCAAACGAACACGCTTCAACTTGACGCTTTTCCTTCAATTCGTGTAACATAGATTCGGCTTTGTTTCTATTAATAAAAACGCATACGAAACATGAGATTTTTGGTTTACTTGGACTCGTAGTGTATTTTAAATATTATTTGTAACTTGAAAAATTATATCGTGATGCCTCAAAATTATTTCGCGTCATAATTGTTTCGTTATCATAAGTTTCGTAATATTTATTCGAAAGTTAGATAACTTTTACTCAAGTTCAATTTATGGGGGCAAATTGGTCTTATAATATGTTTTAGATTTTCGGGTTTTACATCTGACATAAAGGATTCTAGATCGACTAGTGGATATGTGTTTACACTAGGAGGGGCAGCTATATCTTGGAAGTCTTCCAAGCAAACTGTTATAGCTAAGTCCACGATGTAATCAGAATTTATCGCGTTAGATAAATGCGGACAAGAGGCGGAATGGCTACGTCAATTCGTAGAGGACATACCAAGGTAGCCTAAACCGGTAACGGCCATTAGTATACATTGTGATAGTCAATCGGCAATTGGCAGAGCTCATAGCATAATGTATAATGGAAAGTCCAGACATATCCGTCGTCGACATAATTCGATACGACAACTACTCTCAACAGGAGTTATCTCAATTGACTATGTGAAGTCAAAGGATAACATCGCGGATCCGCTTACGAAAGGCTTAAGCAGAGAGTTAGTTAGTAAGTCGTCTAAAGGAATGGGACTAAAGCCCTTGAAGGAATGAGTTTCTATTAAGGAAATCCTAACCCAGTTGACTGGAGATCCCAAGATCTGGGTTCAATAGGACAACCTAATCATAAAAATGTGGGGGAGTCACGTCAATGTGGGGGAGTTACAAAATATTGTAACTTCCTAGTCCATTCCTATAACAAATGTGACTTGTTGAGAGGTTAAACATATGGCTTTAATGATTCAGGATGAAATCATAAAGCATAATGATTCAAGATGAAATCACAAAACATATGTTTTTAATGATTTAAGATGAAATCACCTATGTGAGAGAGAAGTGGGGTCGCTTCGAACGAAATGTGGGGGGCGCAATTCCTAAGAGCTCTTGCAGAACCAGGCTAGTATTCATGACCATAACGAATACGACTATGAGGACTTGACAAGGTCAGGGAGAGTCTTGTGTGAGTGTGTATTGTCGTCTACGTAAACAGAGGTTGAGTTCAAGGACATCGCGTCTACTCAGATCTAGGAGACTAAGTGCATCTCACAAGGGAAGGTTCAAAGGGTCAAACCTACCTATCCTATGCAAGACTTAACCGCAGAAATTTCGCTGAAACTTTTGTGTCTTTTCGACCGATCTCCATTCATGTGGGGGATTGTTGGAAAAATGGTATTTGCAATTGAGTTTTTGCAAACTTTGGACATAATTTAATGTATGTATATGTTACATATATTTATGTTTCTTGGGGGCGTTTTGTTCTCCTCCAAGAGAGCTTCGCAACAAGCTAAAGTATGCCCAAAATGGAGCTAAGATGAATGAGATATCTTGTCTCAAAGTGGGACACTTGAAACACAAACTTTGGAAACAAAAATACATCCCACATCGCCTAGTGAAGGAAGTGGAGACGAGTTTATAAGGATATCCTTGTACTAGCTTTCAAATTCCTTTAGGTGAGCTATGCTCCCACTCCTACGCGCGCGCAGGGGGGTGCAGAAAATGGGATTTCTGGGCCAAGATGGCTTCGAAGCTTCTGAACTCATGCGAGCCCGCGCGACCTGCGGACACGAATGCAGCTCCAAAACCTCGCCTACGTGCATATCTTTTTAGCTATCAGTTTATTTTTAGCTAATATATTTTGTCTTGCTGAACAAGATAGGTTTAGGCTATAAAATAAACTTATGCTCATTCAGTTTTACATACAAAAAACGTACCTCCATAACAGCCGATTTCCATCAGTCATCTTCGATCAGAAGCACACAAGTTTTCGTGATCTTTCAGGCAAGTTTGTCTAGTCCGGCTGTACAACAGCTTTTGACGTTGTACCCTGGAAACAGACGGCGAATCTGTTTTAAGGGAATCGTGTCTAACACGAGCCTCGTTATTTACTGCTTATTATTTTCTTATCGTTCATAGTGTCTGTCTTCTGCTTCTACTCCATTATGTCTGTATTTTATTTTCTGTTATTTACTTTCTGTTAATTTTAATTCTTATAATCTGATTTATTAATAAAAGTGTACACCGTTTCCCACACAGATGGCAATAAGATATAAGAAACATTTTTAGAGGAATCGTCTAATGATCATTAACATGGAAACTACTTGGTGGAAGTAGATGTGACCAGATTTACACAAACGTGGACGTATTCCTCCAAGCTTCCAGGTAAACCGTAGTGAATTACCTGTAACAGATTCAAACAAGAGGTTTCAGCATATTTATATATTTCAGTTTATATTTATAATATATACTTAACGATTTGTACTTACAGCTCCAACGTCACTTTTATCAAGCCCCATACCGAATGCCACAGTTGCAACAATCTTTCACAAGAAAAGAAAAATGTTAACAATACGGTATAAGTCATAGTCTATTTCCATACAAAAAATAATCGAAGGATTTATATATATACCACAAGTATTTTGTTTGAACAGAACTGCTCTTGTGTACGCCTTCGATCTTTAGTAGGGATCCCGCCATGGTAACACTATTGGTAATTTGAACATTTAAGTCAGGTACAACCACAAAAGGTTTTTGTCATGCGAGTGATTTAAGGAAGAAGATATCAGGTACTAACCTTTGACCGGATATTGCTATCGCATAAGAACTTGCTAATCATCTCTGTTTCCGACTGCATAGCATTTGGGATGTAAGCTGAATGTTTACTTTTTAGGTGGTAAACATGCTGCATAAAAGATGATAGAAGATCATAAATACAGTACCTGATATTTACAGTAAATTATGATGCTTTTAACCTCTGTGTAAGGTGAAGCCTTGATCAACGCCATCAAATCCTTCATTCTGAATTCGTTGAAAAATTAAGGTCATGAACATGATGTAATAGTACAAACACATTGCAGATAGTAAATTAGTAATTTTCACTTGCCTATTTCCGCTCATAGATACAGACAACTGCAAGTTATCCCTGATTTGTGCTGTTTGAACAAGATTAGTAGAAGGAATATCGACATCATTCATAGTTTTGGTTGTTTCAGTTGCAGTCATTGCAAGAATGCACTCGACTCCCAGAGTAGCACGAAGCAAAGACGCTCTAAGCCTCATATACGAAGGGCGGAAGTTATGTGACCTGTTATAGAATGCAAATTACTATATCAATAACGTTAATAGATGCATTATGGCATAAACGCAAACAAACACATATTATATAAACTCACCATTCAGATATACAATGAGCTTCATCAATCACAAGAAGCGGAATGAGTGAAGTTGCAGAAAATATGGACGTAAATTCTGCGTTTAGTAATGTCTCGGGAGATACAAAAAGAACCTGAAACACCAGCTACGCATCTTAACACTAAAATTAACAAACTAAAGGTTCAAATAGATTTCGACTTTTTAAGATATTAACCTTCAAGGATCCTTCTTGTACCCGCCTAAGTGTTTCTGAAATTTCTTCTAACGTCTAACACAATAACAAATACAAAATTACTATATAAAAATTTAACTAAAGAATGGCGAGAACAAATTACAAACAAAACACGTGAGTTAATAATACCTGACTGCTACAGGCGGTAACTGTTTAAGCTGATCAACGGACTTATCACAAGTGTCATCCCCTGCAAAACCAAAGCAGGCAACTGATAACAAAGCCCCAGTCGGCAAAATCACCATACTCGACTTCCCATACTTAATCGCCTCCAACTGCCCATCTCTAAACGACTCATACCCGTGTGTCAACTTAAACCAAATTCTCATGATCACATGGGTCATTTCTAACATCCAAAACCGCCTGCTCGACCACTTCCAAATCAACTCGCCTTTTCTCTTTCACTTCATTCTCCTCGAACCGCAAACTTTCTTCTTCTTCTTCACATAAAGTCCTTTCTTCGTCTCCTTCTTCACCGCCACTTTTCAAACATCCGTTTACTTCTTTTATAAGACTTTTTACTTCCGTTTGGATTCCTTTTCCTAACTTTATTAACTTTTTTCCGACCTCCGTGTCCATTTATATTCAGTCTCACGAAATTCCCTTCACTTACTACCTTCGGCTTGGATTAGGCATAACCGATCCCTCGTATCAAATTTGGATGTTTTCTAACACTTTTTCCCCAAATATACGCCACTACTAACGCTCTCATATCCACATTCAAAATCGCGCGAATTTGCTCCTGTCACATTTCCGCCATCTAAACTACTCCTACATCATTCGACTCGAAAATTCAAGCTAGGTTTACGCAAACGACGCGAATCTCGCAACACCCGATCCACCAACAACACTACTATCACTAGTTCCAAAAACATTAACCGACGACGGTAACTTGACATCAACCTTGTCGAATCCTATCGCATCAAAAACCACTTTTACCTCTACCAACCGGGTCGGGTCCTATACCATCAAAACTGCTCCTGACATTAGCCGGGCCGGGTTTTTTTGTTGGGTTTAATTTTTTATTTTTTTGGTAACATGGTTTCCGACTCGACATTGGGTTTTTAAGGCGTTGTTTGTGGGATAATAAAAGAGTGTGATGGTGATGCTGACGTGGATTGGTGGTGAGGGTGATGACGTGGCGGTGTCGGAATCTGAGTTCAGTACAAAGTTTGGAAACGGGGATAATGTTTTCCCGCTTCTTTTTTGTTAGGAGGGAAAAAGTTTAAGCTTATTTGATTAACTTCACTTTTTCAGCTTATTTATTTTGAGATTTATGAGCTTATATCCTATAATAAACACTCAAGAAAGAAACAAAAATCATGACTTATGAAATATAAGCCGAAACACATATAAGCTTAAACAAACAACCTCTAATAATCGTCTAGTAGCAGTAGCTATAAGCAATTGTTGTTAGCAGCAATAGATGTTGTACTTTATTATAAAAACGTTTGTAAACTTAGTTGTAGTTGTAATTATATGGTATATTTTGTACAAAACATTAAAAGCGTTTTGAAATAACTAGCAACAACCTTTTGCACAAAATGCTTGTTTGGAAACAAGCAACTATCATTTCTACTTTTTTTTTCTTTTTTTTTTTTTTAAATGTTCCAAAACAAATGCCTACTTCTAGTAGCATTTACGAGCAATTAACATTTTCACTTACTAATTATTGAAAGACTCAAAAGGTTGCCTTCTCATTCATTAATCAACCGTATATATACACAAAGAGTCCAAGGAGTCCTATGACTAGCTAACTGATAATTACCCGTGAGACATGTATGGGATAAATATACAATCTAATTAACATACTAAAGACAAATACAAATATACTGTTGAAGTATAAGCGGAGGTGGACGAATGCTTAGACTGGCTCGAAAATCGTCAAACTACACCCGTGGGATTCCTTTAGTAAAAATGTTGGCAATTTGAAACCAGGTAGCAACATGTAGGACGCGCACTTGACCACGAGCTACCTTCTCACGTACAAAGTGAATATCCATTTCAATATGATTAGTACGTTGATGTTGGACCGGGTTACCCGATAGAAATATAGCACTTACATTGTCACAAAACACAAGAGTTGCTTTTGGAATGGGACAATGAAGCTCAAGAAGTAGGTTGCGAAGCCAACAAGACTCCGATACAACATTAGCTACGCCACGGTACTCGGCTTCCGCACTAGAACGGGGATAGTGTAGCATTTACGAGCAATTAACATTTTCACTTACAAATTATGACTATACAATTACGTTGTCAAATACTTTATCAAAATAAACAGTTATTGCTTTCTGTTAAAGCTATCTTTATCGAACATTATTTCAAGAAAGCATGACAATCTCGAAAGAAAGGTGAATAACTGACCGTTCTGTTATACTAATAGTTTTGGTGTATATTAGTTTTCTTTTAAATTTGTCTATATTTGAGCGGAAATTTTAGGAGAAAAATTAAAACATGAAACTCTCTTCCGTGGGAAAGGCAAGTATTGACTCATATTGGTTGGGTTTGCTCTTTCCTGGCATTTTCTTTATCGCTTTTTACTTTTCTCTTTCAAAAAAAACTCGAGAACAACATAACTTTTTAGTTTTCCTTCATTTTTTTTTTTCTCTTTCAAGAAAAAACTCAAAAATGCAACGTAAGGTTAAGCTCATAACTTTCAAACTATAGTTCACAAATAAAAGGCATCCCAATGATAAAGCTCAGGTAAGTTTTTGAATAGTTTTGCTCGAGTAAGTTTTTGAATAACTTTTTGTAGGAGTAAAAGCTTTTTTCACGAATAACTTAATGATCCTTAAGTTATTCAAGTAATCTCATAAGCAAAACACATACTCACATCATTTAAGTTCTTTTATGATAATGTACGTAGTAAAAAGCTATGAAAAAACTCTTATTATTGAAGTAAAATTAGTCACACTAGTTAGAAGATAGTAAAAAGGTTATTTGTGAAAATGAAAAAGTTTATAATAGCTAAATGCATTTTGAATGCTATAAGAGTGTGTTTGGTAGCAAGCATTTATTAGCGTTTTAGAGCAACTATCAACTATTGGTTAGCGTTTTGTATAAAATGCTTATTTGGAAACAAACAACTAGCAATCTTATTTTTTCTAAACGTTCCAAATCAAAATGTTTTTTCAAGTAACATTTACGAGCAACTAGCGTTTTCACTTATTAATTATAACTATACAACTCTGTTATCTAACAATTTATCAAAACGAACAAACTACTGCTTAATTAGTGCTATCGCTTTTTGGTACCGCTTAAATAGAACCGCAATCATGATAAATTTCTAGATTAGCTATCATGCACGCATGCTTCATTTCACCTTTTACGTACATACTACAGTATGTTTTAACAATATATTCTAAATTACATGCGACATGTTTAAATTATTGATCCGGACGCAATAGTTAGCTTTACGCAGTTCAACAAATTAAAACAGTTGGTTACGAGTTAAATATGCCACAACTAGTTTTATACTGATAGATGAGTTATAACAACTCGTTCACATGAAGGAGAACGTACGTCTGATTTTGAACTGAACATATTACAAGTCGCGAGTTACTACTAACTTGCGTCATATTCGTAAGCTAACGAGTAAGATACGTCCTCACTTCGTTACGGGTTCCTTTATTCGGATTTCTCGTAAATGTATATATATACAATACAATTTGGGTTCAGTAAGGATTGTATGTAACAAATGGTGTCACATAGTAAAATTAAATTTTCATTCAAAGTAAGAAAACCCAGTCAAACTATCTAAATTACTCAATAGTTACATGTCTATACTATAATCATGTTAGTCAACTAACAACATTACATTAACACTCGACTACAAACAAGATATTATTAAAAAATAATAATAATAAATAAATAAATAAATAAATAAAAAGAGTAAGCATATTTGTTTATTGCTAATCGTGAATGCAGGCTTATCGTAATAGTGTTTTATTTAACTTATTTACTCGTATACATTTCACCTAATTATAGCATATTATATTACATAAAATAAAAGCTATACATTTTATGCAACTTTCGGGCATCTAATCTTGATTTTGAAATTATGTTTTTTAGAAAACTTGGAGATCGAATACGTTGTATATGAATATCACACCAAAAAGTCCTACCCAATTGCCTTTTATGAAGATATATATTTGCTTTAATGATCATGATTACGAAGTACTTCTTAACCATTTGTTACGCATAGTTTGGTAATCAACTACTAATGATCATGACTATCGACAAGTAGTATTACCGGATAAATGAAGACAACTAATTATACGTGAACGTGCAAGTACCATATATGTATAAGAAAGATGAACGTACCTACCTTTTGCCATGCATATTTTCTTGATTTAACTTGCTACGTTTTTGGAAGACAATCTTCTCCAAACTTGTCTCTAAAAGATGAAGAAAACAAAAAGCTTTTGTTTGTGTTGTTGAAGATGAAGAAGAGAAAAGGGAAGAAAATGGATGCAAGTGTTGTGGATTAAGGGTTAAATATTCATTAAGCTTATTTCTTTTTCAAGATATATATAACTATCATATCTAGACTTGTACTACTTTAATGAGTTGTATCACTTTTATTATGACTTGTACATTGTTTGGTCACTTTTGGGTGTTTCTTTTTCCTCTTAACTAAGGATATGAACCCACTAAAAATAATTAAATATTTCTTTTTGCAGTGGGGCCTAATTATTTCCACTAATTCATCTATATATGAGGAGGGTGTAAAATATGAGCCCCTCCATATTAAGAGGAAGTAATAGACATGCGACCTACTTATTTCTTCAGCTATGAGAAAAAATAAACACCTCCAAGTCATAAAGGCCATCTGGATTATAAAGTCTCAAATGTTGTCCTTTTCGATCCAGTTTCAATACTTGTACCAAGTATATTATGATAGTGATTAGTAGTGTTAATTGGTCCTATTGTCATGGTTTTAAAGGGTGGTATATATTTGGTGATCTAAATTGACTCTAAGACTACTTTTAATGATGGGTGATATCTGATCATTAACGTGACCATTACACGCTATTTTCATAAAACCAGCCTATGGTCATGCGTGAGAAAGGAGAAAAAAGAGATATAGTGGTGATTTATTTTATTTTTTTAAGAGTGTGTGTGAGGTATTTTTTGTATAAATTGTATATCTTTAATATTGATAATATGTGGTGTGTTGATAATATAACGTTCATGTAAACATGATGGTAATTGTTACCATTTAAACCAGCTTAGGACTATTTCTCTAGAATACCCGTACAATGATCAAATTGGTTTTCTCCATCCAATGTATTAACCTATAACCGGTCTATGAATCGTGTACTTCTAATTAATAAACAAAAATAAGTCTATTAACGACAAAATCACATCCTACTTACACAATTGTCTCAAATAATATTTGAGTCCTCCAGTACGTTGACGGAATCCATAACAAAACCCTTAGATATGGCTTGTATATAAATGTGTCAGGTTGGTTTCATATCGTCATAACGTATTGAGTAATCGTTGAAAGATAAAGGGATAATTAATCATCTATAATGTAGTGAATTTGTCATTTTTTTCTTTAGTTGTGTACTTTTTTTTTTTTTCTTTTTTTTTTTAATTCACATCCTTTGGAATTTTGATTTTTATGTGTATCATGCAACCATGTTATCCCTAAATCTACAAGACCTTTATTGACAGAGAAGAGGGTAAAATGTTCACACAATACACTAAATAAAAATTTAAAAGTATGCGTAAATAAAAATATAAAATAAATAAATAAATAAAATAAAGAAAACTACGTAACTGAAGAAAAAAGAACAAGCTATATACATTTCTACATGATTATCCTAGCTAATGTCTTTGTGGTTAGTTGCATTAATTTGTTTTAGTTCGTTGTCCAAATAACAAATTTAATAATATACACATGTAAATTTACGTAATAATCGAAGATGGTTTAGATGAGTTCGTGTCAAGAAATAACACAGTTTAATTAATGCATCGATTTGTTAATAAATTGTTATGTGGACCTTACGAGAATCTCTTTATGGTTTCGGTGCATGTGAAGAGGAGACTAATAAAATCTTAAATTCGCAAAACAATAATGGAACAAAACAAATAATTATTTGAGTGCACATGAAAATCTTTGGTAAGGATAATTATTTCTAAATGTATTCAACTTGACACGTTTTACTAAGTTGTATATCAAACTTTTAATTTTGCTAACTTGGGGTATGAACTTACTAATCTTTGCGTGGTTGTGTACTAACGGGCTGAATAAGGTTTTCTGTTAAAAAAACGTAAGAAGAACGGACAAAAACGTAAGAAAAACGGACAAAAACGTATGAAAACGGAAAAAAAAAACGTAAGAAAAACAGACAAAAACGTGGAAAAAAAACGGACAAAAACGTAAGAAAAACAGACAAAAACGGACGAAAATGTATAAAAAAATAATACTAATATTACTAGTTAAATAAATTTAAAAAAAAAAAAAAAAAAAAAAACAACTAGGGACGATTTTTGCAATTCTCTCTTACTCATTTAACGACCGTTAGGACTTATTTTGCAAGTTGGTACTAACGAGAAGGACGACTTATGTAAATAAATCTAACAGAAAACCTTAATCAGCCCGTTAGTACACAATCACGCAAAGATTAGTAAGTTTATACCCAAGTTAGCAAAATTAAAAGTTCCATACACAATTTAGTAAAACGTGTCAAGTTGAATACATTTAGAAATAATTATCCTTAACTAAAATCATTGAGCTCAAGCTATGGCACACTGTACCCGGTGCTCAACACGTATGTGTAAGAATCTGCCAAATGTATACATGAAGTTAACAAATATTATACCACCAATATGCACTTTCATCTTCATATAGAAATGTAAATAAGCTTTTGAACTACTAGTTTAATGTAGCTACTGTGTAAAAGTGGAAATTAACCATTTGAACTATAAGTTGTTTTCGCAGCACAAAATATATAGTAGTAAATTTTTACCAATATGTATATATACGTAAAACTTTTGTTAGATACCCGTCCCTTTTATGATAAGTGCACATAATTCATAGGTTGTCTAACTAAAACGATGTCACCTTTTATTGGCTGGAAGTTTTTTTCGATGTTAAATACCATTAGATCATGTTCAAAAAAATACCATTAGATCAGTTACGTTTCATTGGCATTGGAAGAAAGGGCAGTATTAGGACCCTAAATATCCGGTGCATTTAGGAAAGAGTAAACATGACTATAAACACATTTTTCTGAAACAAGTATGTTAGTTTATTGATATAACTGTTGACCTCAAGTCATCTCGATCCAATTGGGTCTCTCCTCATAATAGGTTTCTGGATGTCCACGTAATCCCAACATATCACCACTACTAGTACCTTGTGCTTTTAATTTGAAACCCGTTCCAAACTATACGCCTAAAAATGACAATAATCCACGAGTATGCACTGACCGTGTAAAAATAATGACAATCTTATTTCGTAGTTGATGCATCTTAAAGATGACTAAAGTACATAGACAAATTTAGCCTTGTTATTTCGTAGTGATGCATCTTAAAGATGACTAAGTACATAGACAAATTTAGCCTTGTTATTAACTCGTAAGGCAAAATAAAGAGTAAAAACACTCAAATTTGAGTAGATGAAAACGGACAATATATCAAAGTTAATGTCAATGTCACGACATAGTGAAACATTTCAACAATGAACAAGACATTAGGACAAACTTTACTGTATGTGAAACATTGGGATAGAATTAAGGGTGCGTTTGGTTTGTAAATGGGATTGGAATTGGATTCGGATTTGGGAAAGGTATGAAAGAAAATGAGGAGAGAGAAAATAAATTATTTATATAAAAAAAATTATAATTTAATATAAAGTAATATTTTTTATTTATTTAATAATAATTTTATATTTAAATTTTAATATAAAAAGAAGTGCGATAGTGACAAGTAGAAAAAGTTGTGGCTTATATTTACTCTCATGGACCTTGTCAGTGATTACCTCCGAATCCTACCACTTATGAGTGGAATCACTTTTTTATTCCATTTCATACTTTTATTTCCAAATCCGGGAACCAAACAATATTTTTAAACAATCAATCCATTCCAAATGTTTAAAACCCTCTAACCAAACTGCACCTAAATCTTTTATATAATAAAAGAATTAAATCATTTCGGAGTGTTTTTGCAAAATCTTTGTTATTGAAAAAAAATTAAACCAATAGGAGAGCTCGATTTTGCCACGTAGGCAAAATCAAGCAATATGATTGGTCAATAGAAAGCCAAAATTAAATTGATTTTGGTCAAACTTTAATAAATTTGGCGGAGAAATTTGTTTGAGAAAAAAAAAAAACACATAAAAATATTTGTGTCAAATTTGTGAAAACAAAAACTTAAATAAAGAGGAAGTAGTTAATAAAACTTTAGTGGTTGAATCTTACATAAATTATATAGAGTTAAGTGTAAAATTACATGTTTCTATATTTTTTTATAACTTTAGAAAAAAAAATTACACTTTATACCTCATATACTTTATAAGATGAACTTTGTTTAAAATTACATAAGCATTAGTATTATTTTCAGACTTTCATCTATTAAAATTAAAAAAATTTATAAATATACGAATTAGTTTTAATATACGTTAAATATTTTTTAAAACTAATATTAGTTTTAGACCTTCATCCTTTAAAAAAAAATTTACTATATACGTTAAATAAGGACTCATGTTATTTTATTTTAAAAGTATTAGTTGTACTTATATCACAATTTTCACGGGTAAATTCTTATATGTCCATATACTAAACTAAAACTTTAAAATAAATTTGATTCATGTGTAAACCCGGTGCGTGCACAGGACTTATAGCTAGTTAATAATGACGATTTTACAAATATTTCCTCCTAGGTGATTCAATTTATAGAGGGCTTTCTAACCAAAACATGGGAATGGGCTGTTCAAGAACAGTGGGCTTTGACGTTACTTTAAGGAGCAAAACTATCGAGAGAGGTCAGAGTTTAGATAGCAATCAAGAAGAGACTAGAGAGAAATTAAAAAGAAAAACACCTTAATTATTTATCTTAACAATTTACATGGTTCAAAGTTCAAACAATTATTCTTGATTTACGTGTATAACTCTAATATTTCTTGTATTCAGGTAACAACAATATCACATAAACTGACTACAATGTAAAGGGGAGCACAATTTACAGTTATGTTCTGTGATTTGCTTCATAATGTAATTGAAACAAACTACATTATTTGCCAACTCTCTATAAAATAAAAGAAGGAAGAATCAATACATCAAAAACGCGCGTACAATTTATAGATGTGTCTAGTAAAAACGTTAACGATTCCATTTACTCATAACCAACAGTCATTTTTGACCAACATAACCAAGGCTAAGTTCATATAGAGAAAGTGGGAAAATAAAAAATAAAAACAAAAGTAATATTTGCTAACATAATCTGCATTTTGTATCCTGCACTATCTGCCATCCACATGTACCAAGAAATCTCACCTATTTCGAAAAAACCTCATGTTACACCTTGCATTAATTCCTAATTTCCAACCTGTGCTTCCAGTTTTGCCTGTGACATAAACATTTCTTAGTTCCAAATAAAAAATGCCAGGTTGTAAAGAACAAATAATAAAAAGATAGGAATATCAAAACTCACAAAGCAACATAAATCAACGTTACCAGAAACATATTCGCATTATCAGCATAATCAGTAGCGCGTTTACAAGATTAAAAGTTACCGAAGCCACGGATGGAAGCAATATTATTATGTATGGAAGTAATGTATTGTGAGTGACGTGGCTTGTTTGTTTAATAACAATTTAAGAACAAATATAGGCCAAAGGTCGGCATCGAAACACAAACATGTGTCAATGACATATCTTCAGCCACAATTTGCAAGCTTTTTATAATAAAGCCAGTGTATTTTGAATTACATTCTAAGTGCATCGGTAAAATCCTTATTCAATGACATATCTTCAGCCACAATTTGCAAGCTTTCAGCTTGGAATGCTGCAATAAGGACACAATTATATAGTGCAATACCAAATCCAAGTTTACTGGAAATGAAACAAAGTAAATTTTATGAAAAAAATGAGCAGAGAATACTTAGAGGTTAGGCAACGTGAGACCAAGTGACGCCCTATTCATCTCATTTATGTAAAAATGGGTTAGTTTTGGTTATATTTTATTGCCAACGGGTCGGTCAAATGGGCAGAATATGCAATAATGCATCCTTATAATGAATCTTCTGATTTTGACTCAAATTTAAAAACGTACAACCTGATTCACCCTTTTTTGTTCCCCACTGAGATATAAAGAAACAAAGGCCAACACAAGAAAATATGGTTAACTGCAGCATAAAGGTATATCTGAGATGATGCATCTCTTCAACCAAACATGAAATCTTAAAATCAACTGTGCAAACAAGAAAACACTACATTCTTAACATAATCCAATAAACAAGACTTAAAGCAAGGTTACATCATGGCATTACAGTATCTAGTCCCTAACGTACAGTAGTCTACCACTAGCTATACCAACCCGCAACTGTTACCACAATTACCTGTAACACGACACATTTTACAAATGTACCTAAATCCATATCAAACAAGCTACTAATAATATCCACGATGGGCGATAACTTTAGACCAAATACATTTACTATTAAAGTACTTACTTGCAATACGGTAGATTATACGAAGGAAATTCTACTGTTAAACAATCTGTTAATATCCCCAATCTATTAAACAATCTATTAACTTTCAACAATACTCATAAACTTGAAAATACCTAATAAGGACGCTGAGCATGGCGACCCGTTTCACTCCTAATCGGACCTCCAGAACCGCTAGCACCTCCATTCCAAAAAATCTTCCGCATACTCGGATCACCTGCTTTGACTGAAATGATTTTATCTTTAAGCAGTGAATTATGCATCCCCAAAGCTGATTTTGCGCCCTCACGAGTCTTGAAATAAACAAAGCCGAAGCTAAAAAGCCAAACATAATATAAATTACACTCCACATAAACGGAAACATCATAGTAAACTAACACGAGTTGATATACCTAGAGGGTCGGTCTCTTTTGGGGACTATGACAGCATATTTAAGCCCTCCAATAAGGTGGAACACCTTCTTAAGCTGCAATTACAAAAAAAATGAAATTGTCATTATGATGAACACGAATCTGTAGCAACTACTATGATCTAGTCAGGATCGTACATCTTCTTCTGTTGCAGTCTTAGCAATGTTGTTGACAAACACAAAGTGTTCTTCTTTCGGATAAGGCTTCTCCTGCATCAAAACAGTAACATAATCAAAACAGGTCAACACTCATCGTAAGTGACATCATCCAGGTTCATAAAAATCAGAACATAATAGAATAACGTATTCAACTACAGTAATTCTTCTTCTTCAACATAAATAAAGTCAAAACGATGACGTCATCCGAATTTTTTAACAAGACAACAGGATCATTATTATTTAGAGATGATGAAGATGATGATGACGTCACACTCATCATAAGTGACATCATCAACTACTACTGTAAAATTCTTCTTCAACATAAACAAACAAAAGAGGTGACGTCATCGATTTTGTAAAAAAAAAAAAAAAAATTCAAAATCAAATCAAATTGATGATATCGACAAGTAATTAATTACTATTCTTCAACAATATAAGTCTAACGAGTTTGTAAAAAAGTTACTGTAATTTCAAAATCAAATAAAACGACGTCGTCATACTCATCATCATAAGTGACGACGTCTATCACGTTTATGATGATATCGACAAGTCAGTTGTTTATTAAAACACGATGATGGCGTCACAAACAAATTCATTTAAAAATTAGTGAAATGATGATTACTTGATGACGTTTAGCTTTCTTCACTTTCTTCGACTCGTTTTCCCCTGCTGCTTCATAAACCTTAGTCAAACAGAATGAGTTCAGTAACCTTTACCATAACTGAAAGTCAAAGTACATTATGCGCTATCGATTTGTCCACATTTAACATAAACAAGTTATAAATCGAGTTGAGAATAACTAGATCTACAGCCGCCTTAATTAAGCTAATATCACGTTATACGTTATGCCAAAATTCACACGGTCACATTCAAAATAAAATTCATAAATCTGACTTATATAAAACTAAATGAGCTGACAAAATATCATTACTAATTCTATCATCATCATAAAACTAATTCTCAATCACAGTCGGTAATTAAAACGCCTGCCTAATCAGCATTCATCAACAAAAGTAGTCGCAAAAACAGGTCAACACTCATCATAAGTGACATCATCCAGGTTCATAAAAATCAGAACATAATAGAATAACGTATTCAACTACAGTAATTCTTCTTCTTCTTCAACATAAATAAAGTCAAAACGATGACGTCATCCGAATTTTTTAACAGGATCATTATTATTTATTTAGAGATGACGACGTCACACTCATCATAAGTGACATCATCAACTTCTTCTTCAACATAAACAAACAAAAGAGGTCAACACGATGACGTCATCCGAATTTTTTAACAAGACAACAGGGTCATTATTATTTAGAGATGATGAAGATGATGATGACGTCACACTCATCATAAGTGACATCATCAACATCTTCTTCAACATAAACAAACAAAAGAGATGACGTCATCGATTTTGGAAAAAAAAAATTATTTCAAAATCAAATCAAATTGATGATATCGACAAGTAATTAATTAATTATTCTTCAACAATATAATGTAAAAAGGTTAATTTCAAAATCAAATAAAACGACGTTTATGATGATGATGATATCGTTGTTTATTACGTAAAACACGACGATGATGACGTCACAAACAAATTCATTTAAAAATTAGTGAAATGATGATTACTTGATGACGTTTAGCTTTCTTCGACTCGTTTTCCCCTGCTGCTGCTGCTTCATAAACCTGTAAAACAAAAAATCATTCGATGACGATGACGGAACATAATTCGTATCTAACAAATTTATTTAAAAATAATAAATAAATTTATTTAAAGTGATGATTACGGCGTTCTTATTTTTCTTCGAATCCTTTTCCTTATTCATACGTGCAGCTGCTCCCTGTAAAACAAAAAATCGATTGTGTTATTAGTAATTTTATAATAAAATGTGTGTGTGTGTGTGTGTGTTTTTAGTGTGTGTGTGTGAGAGAGTGAGAAAATGGTGTTACCTTCGTCATTTTTTGTTTGATTTTTTGATTTGGATTTTGAGGGAGTGGTGAGTGAAAAAGTGAGCGGGATTTTGGAGGAGAAGAGAGCAATTTATAGCACCTTGAGTTAAGATTTTAACTATGGTTTAGCACGCACGAGATGTGTTAGGATCAAACGGTTATGACACCTGGCATTATTCATTCTATTTATTTACCATATACTATTTCATGTTTACTTGTTTTTTGAAAATCTCGGGAAAAATGGGCCACTAATCGGTCAACTTTTTAAAAAAAATAATATTCATTTAGGCATTCTATTTAATTAGGGGATCGTTTAATTCACTAATCAGAATTGAAGCCATTCATTAGTAGGCTTGGGAACATATATAATAGGCTTAGAATCAGCTAAGATCTTTAGTTTGGTCTCCAGAAATACCCAAAAATTATCTTCTACATACTTAAGAATCCATCATATCTACTAATAAAGTTTATAAACAAAATGCTACGTACAAATTTTAAAGTTTTGTAGCTTAAAAGTTAGGGTAAAAACTAACAACCTACTTCTTCAATTTTTTTTTCCCGGCTTAGAAACACATACTCTTTTATTACCTTACTTCATCAACAATACTTTTAAATTTTGTTCTAACTTCACCCATATTACCGGTTTATATTAAAATAATAACTGAAATGACTGTATTACCCGGCCTCGGCATACGGGTGAAGTCGGAACAAATTTTGAAACTACGTTGGTGAAGTAAGGTAATAAAAATGTATATTTTTCAATTCGGCAAAATTTTAAAAATACATTGTTATTTTATAACTTTTACCTAAAAGTGTTAATATAATTTTGTAAATATGGTCGATAATTATGTAGTTGGGCTGCAGGGTGTGGGTCGAGGGAAAGGACCAATGACCTTCTTTTTATTCCATTCCTTATTCTTGTGGGAATACTGCACCATTTGTAGCGGCAAAATGGGAATTTAATATATCCCCAATAAAACTTTAATAATTACTACATAGTTCTCAAAATACAAGTTTTTAATACATGGTATAGAATGCTATTAAATCAAGGTTTAAGTATATGTAAATATTGAAGTATTTTTTTTTTTTTTTTTTTTTTTTTGGTAAAAGGATTCTTTCCCCGGTAAAATATTTACTAAAAAAATATAATCAGTATAGGAAATGTGGCATCTACTGGTCTCGAACGCACCTATAGTGCTTTGAACCACCAACTAGCGAGAAAGACAAACCCAAACTCGCAATACAAACAGCCTAGTCTAACAAAAATAAACACATAGCATAACAAAACTATTAGGCCATGAACAATGCAATAATAGCTATCCTCCATCTCGAACAAGGCAATCAAGGAGCTTCCACTTTTCCAAGAGCAAAAATTAAAATGATAGTTGTAAATGCCCTAAAAATAAAAATGACATGCATAATTTTCTCAAAATTGTCAACTTAGCCATATGACGAGTGTTACATAATCTTTTTTGTTTTGTTTTGTTTTGTTTTTTTAAATGTAGTTTGTTATTATTATTATTATATTATTTTTTTAACTAAACCGACACATGTGAACAAGTATAGTATACTAAGGTGCTTGAGGGAACCATTTTGAAGGAGGCAAAATGACCCCGTAAATTTGGGAGAATGGGTGCTCTCCTATCTTTTGATTAGGCTAGCGGCACATACCAAAGGCTAGTGATTGTTTATTAAAACTAGATGACTTTGCTAAGTAGTAATACGATGTATAGAGTTTGACTCGTGCCCAGTGTTGGAAAGTCGAAAGGAGAAGTCTTAGACCATGTGTAGTGGGGTGGTGGGGAGAGTGGGGGGTTGTTCGCCACGTGGCATGTGGGGTATTATGGGGCGCTGTTGAAAAAGTGGTGTAGTGGAGAGTGGGGGGTTGTTTGACACGTGTCAGTCCTTTTTTATTTATTTTTTATTTTTTTTAATCACTAAAAACTAATAAATAAAACTAAATATTACTAAATAATTTTTTCATTTCATTAAAATAAACCCTAAAATATTACTACATAATTAAAAAAAAAAAACCTTTAACTACTAATAAAAAGGTTTACCAAGAAAAGTAGCCACGAATAAAAAAAACACAACTCAACTACTTCTTCTTGACTCTATCTGTCTCTCTCTCACTTCTATGAACACACACACAACCACAAAAAAAAACCTTTAACTACTCCATTCTTGTTTCTTCTTGCTGCTGCTTGCTTGCTACTCCATTCTTGTCTTTCTTCTTGCTGCTGCTTGCTTTCTTCTTGCTGCTACTTGCTTGCTACTCCAAAAAAAAAAAAAAAAAAAAAAAAAAAACACACAAAACAGACACACTCGGGCGTTGTCAGAACCACGAGGGAAGCAAAATTTTAGCCAACAGCGCCCCTCCGTTTTGGGGGAGGGGGCGCTGTTGGGCGCTGTTGAACGAAAATATGGGTGCTTCAACGCCCACTACGGACGGTCTAGCTATTAATTGAATCCTCGATAAACGATGATAGTAACTCTAGGAGGTTTAGTTAGCCTTCATAAAGACATAAATTAAGTAAATCATTTCTTTTTTTAGAAGGTTGACGTGGCAAATTTAATAGTTGTTTTCAAATTTCAGAGATCTCACGTTACTGTTCGGTTTCTTATTCCATAATATAAGATTGACCCTCTTTTTGGTTCATTCAGTTCGTATCATTTCAATTGATTGCGATAAGGTTTTGTTCAAAACATAAATTTTGTTTTTTAAATGAAATACGGTCGTTTAATTTATAAAGAATTAAACTGCAAAGCAGGTTTATAACACAAAGTAGTCATGAATTTTCATCAATGTTCCAAATATATATTTGACCTCTAAAATTATGCCAACAAATCCTATTTCAAATATCATTTCGATATGTGACAACATAAAAATATTACAAAAGTACTCCTTCAACCGTCAACACAAGTATGATCTCTGATCGGCCCAAACAGTCAACCAAAGTCAACCACGGATGTGGTCAAATAGGTCAAACACTTGAGGACAACTAACCAAGGAGTATAGTGTTTCCCCGGGTTGTTAAATCCCAACGAGGCGTGAAATTGTACTTTAACGAATCTATGATCGGGTGAAATTGAATGGAAAAAGATCTGAGTGATTAAATTAAGAAAATATAAAAGGAAATGACTTAAATAAACTATATTAATGAAAACGTAAAACCAAATTATCTAGAAACGTTTAAAAACATAAAAACGTACGTTTAATTTAAAATTACGTAAACGTACAAGATAAAACGTGAATTCTGAGCAATATAAATCCCACGGATGTGAAAATTATATTTTTAGAATCCAATTGATAAAATAAAATTTTAAGAAAAAGAAAAATGTTTTTTTGACTTTATTATTATTTATTATTAATTAAAAACTAATTATTAAGTATTTAAACTAATTTAAATTATAAAAAATGTTAAATGAACAGTAAAAATTACCAAATTTTTCCTAAAAATACTATAAGGTGACAGGAACCTAGGAAAAGTATAAAAAGTGGAAAGTGCTTATTAAATAAGTAGAAAATAAGCTAATAAGCTTATATAAGCTTAAAATGACAAACACTAGTATATAAATAACTAGGGGGAATAAAAACACTAAGATATACCTAGGGGAGATGGTGCACGGGTGTGGTGTGGTTTTGTCCTAGCTAACCAACAGGTCCCAGGTTCGAACCTTACAAGTGGCACTTTCTTTTTTTATTTTTTTTATTTGGATTTTCTTTTACAAACTTATTAAACAACTGAAAATAAGTATATTTTATAAAGACAACTTTTTTGAAAACACCAAATAAGCACTGTGTGATCTTATGAATCACACAGTTAAGCTTTTTGGCTTAAAATGAAATTTTAGAACTTAAAAAGTTATCAAATAAGTTATACTCTAAACACTAAAGTAAAATAAGCTAGAAATGACTGAAAGAAACTTAGAATAAGCCAAATCAACAAGATAAGCACACTAAATAAGCCACAAAGTACAAATAAGCAAATCCACATCCAACTGTTCCAAACAGGCTATTAAGGCTAAGTGCATGCCACTTTTCAGCTTATCAAATAAGCTTGGAAGTTCAATTAGAGCCTGGAACTAGCAAGTTGAGTCTATGAGCTTTCCAAAAAGCCCAATATCTCACAGTGGGTCCCACTAATAAGCTCTCAAAGAGCTTATGACTTGCTCACTTACACTGATGAATCAGTGTAAGGAGTTTGTTGAGTCAACATAGATAGACCAAAAAAGCAGTTAAATAAGCTTGAAAATGGAAGATAAGCACTTGAATAGAACGATGGTACACTGGGTTTCCAAAACACCAAAAAGCTATCAATAAGCTTCACTAATGAACATTTGATGAGCTTATAAAAACTGGTTTAAAAGCTAGTACACCCTGGTGCAGGGGAGGTTTTCTCAAAACAGTCCAAGAGAAGCCATGAATTAAGCAGTTAAATAAAATCCTAAAAATAATTAAAAATATGCATAGAAAAGCTGAGCTTCCAAATTTTAACAAAAGATCATAAACTAACACTGATTATAGAGATTATAAAAATTCTCACTAAAAATGGAAAACTGATAAACTAAGAAATTTTTGACTTTTTTAGAAAAACTCTGAGTTTGACCTATGTGAGATTTGAGTGATTCCTACTTACTGAAAATGAAGTTTTAAGCTAAAAGGAGATGAGATTAAGCTATTGCAACTACTTATGAACTAATTTGAGTGATTAAAGAACCTAAATATTCAACAGTGACTGGAAACAAGGGATTTAAAGTGAATTTTGACTTTCTTGCAAATGACTTGTTGATTTTATGACCTAACTATGCTAATATGTCATATTAAAACTTGTTTCAACCATAAATATCCACAAAAACATACTTTGAGTCCAAAAACTCAGCAAAACCAAACAACCCTTAATGATCACTGATTTTTTATTTTCACTACACAAGGGTGATTTAGGGTATGATATTGATCCATAAGGTTAAAACATGATAGCATATGATCATTTAAGCATAAGAACACCAACAACAACAGCAAAATACAGATGAATCACTAATATGCTTATTTGGACAGTGAAAATGAGAAATATGAGCAACTATGAATTTCAAAGAACAAGTAAGTGATTTAAAGCAATATACTAACTAGCATACATCAAATAAGCATAAAAGTACAGAGATGATCAGCTAATAAGCACTTCTACAGTGATTTTCTAAAATTGAGAAAAAAACTTACAAATTACATCCAAGCTAAGAACATGGAACCAAGGACCAAAATTACCACCTAAAGCTTCCCAAGAAGCACTATTACCAAGGCAATCCAAAATATACCCTGCTCCTTTGCTTCTTCTTCCTTCTACACTGATTTTTTATTTTTACACTTTTTTTTTTTTTTTTTTGCATTTTTAGTATTTTTTGATATTGTTAACTACACTGGCTTAAATGCTTTGAAAGCTTTGAAAAGCTTTTAATTGAGCTTAAATGAACTTAATGGATCACTAATCAACAACTTTTAACAACTTTAAAGTAAAAATGGAATTTTCACTAAAAATTAGTAAACTTGAATTCAAACTGAAAACTTGGAATTTTATTAAACAAAGTTGAAATTACACTTATAGAAACTGAGATTACACCTTAAAAACTAAGTTTATTAACTGAAAAAGGAAATTACACTAGAACGACATGCTACACTATTCTACAAACTACATGTTCTGGTCTTCTCCTTCTTTCTTGATATATAGTGCTTTTTAGGGTTCCTGGAAGTTATCTGCAACTTTCCCACATCTTTTATTGACCATTGGATGGGTCAAAGTGATCCTGACCTTCAAATTGCAAATTGGCGCCAAAATATCTCATAGGTTGCTTAGAGCATTTTTAGGGGCAATAAATTCCTCTTGGATGCTTGTGGTGAGACAGTGGGTGAGAGTTGGTGGTGAGGTGGAAGCCAAGTGGTGGCAAAAACCACCCTAGTTTTGTTCAGTGAGGTGGAGGAGGGAAGGAATGACAAGGGTGGTTTTATTTTAAACGGGGTGTTGGGTTTATTTTTAGGCCATGGGAAGTTGGGCCAAGGGATTGGATTGGGTAAATGGGTTTAAGGATTGGGATGGGTTTTATTTAATGGGGTGTTGGGTTGGGTTGTAGTAATAAAACAAGGTCAGGTTGGTTTTAGTAGTTAAAAGCACAAGGACCAAAATTTTCATAAGCTGAAAATTGAAGGGCCTGTATTGCCATCTTTCCAAAGTTTTCCAAAGGACTAAACTTGCCAAGTTTCACTTATCCAAGGACCATTTTTGATTATTTTCCAAAATTACATTTCCAGGGGTATTTTCTGACAAGTTTGAAACTTGAGGGACTTGTTTTGCCAATTCTTGAAAATTATCATTCAAGGACCAATATTGACAACTTTTGATTTCCCAAGGACTTCAGTTGTCATTTCTTCAAAAATAAACCTTCAAGGACTAATTCTGCAGTTTTTGAAACTTGAGGGACCATTTCTGCCAAATGTCTGAAAATGTAATCCAAGGGCCAGAAATTTCATTCTTTGATTCCTGGGGGACTGTTGTTGACTTTTCTTCAAAATAAATCTTTCAGGGACCAATTCTGACAATTCTTGAAAGTTGAGGGACTGATTTTGCCAATTATGCAAACTTTGCTCGTTTTTCATCAGTTTTCAATCCTTTTGTACCTGAAACACATAAAAACACATTCCAAGGATATTTGCAGTATTATAAGGCATATCTATGTGTTTTCAGCTGTTTTTGTAGTTTAAATGGGACAAAAATGATGAGTATTTAGACACTCATCAATCCCCCACACTAAACTATTGTTAGTCCCTAGCAATCCAATCATATGAAGTAATGATATGATACCAAGTTACCAACATCATCCCGTTTTGACTTTTTATTAAATGCAAGAACTTAAACAATACATAAATACATAACATGCTTGATATTACAAAAATGGCATCCTGGAACGGGATTCACGCAAACTGAGTGTCTCCAGGGAATAGTAATCATCATCCTCTTTTTAATATTCCCAACTAAGTTTGAAAACTCTTGTGCAAAAGTTTTTGTAAAATGCTAACACTACTTATACTAATAATCTATGTAAGACAAGTCTTAACTTTTTACTCCCACAATTTATCAAGTTAGTTTAGGCGTGTGTGCTTATTTACAAAAGTTTGACCACAAAAATCGACACTCATTATGGTTGTTATTTAATTAAGTCCAACTTTAACCTACCGGGAACCTCAGAAATTTAAGAATAAAAAATGGCCTTTTCCATGTAACGACTTTCTTCTCGGCACATCCCAAACCAGTTGGTTTTAGGTGACCAGGCATTTGACACCCCACGGAGACTAGTACCGGAATTGGCGGGATTTCGATTCAAAGATTTTGATATTCCCGAACAAGTTAAAATTAAAAGTAAATAGATAACAACAAGCGATCACTTAGAGATTAAAGACGCAAAGATGAGATCACTCCATGTGGCAACTTTCTTCTCAGCTTGTCCTTTTAGCCGAAGCTTAGGAGGCTAGGTTTTTACACCCTCGAGAATAGTATCGGAGCTTTCGGGGTCTTTCGAAATCAACAATCTCTAAATTACCGCTTAATTTTTATACAAAATCAACGAATACTAGTTCAATCTTCGATTTAGATTTAAGAAAAAACAAGTTTCATTTATTTATTTATTTTAATTCTATTCAACACATCTTTTTTATTTCAATTTTTCTCATTTTTTTATTTTTTCTTTTCTTTTCATCTTTTCATCATCATTTTTTTTTTTTTTTCATTTTTTTTTTTTTTTCTTTCTTTTTCACTTTCTCTATTTTTTTTTCATTTTTTCATTTTTCATTTCACATTTGCATCATTCAGCAATTTTACTTACTTCACTTTGCAACATTATTCAATTTTACGGAAAGTATGCTTGTTCCAAAATTTAAATAAAAATTTGAACTAGTACTCTATATTAACGTTGCATAAAAACTTGTTTACATAACAAAATGATTTCGACGTTCAAAAGTTTGAAAATAGCACGTATTAAGATCAGATTAAGAGCTACTGGGAGAAAAAGTCATAGATTACTGATATAAGCTCTAAAGAGAACCAACTACTCTACGCTTAGCATTTTCATTTGCATAAATCGTAAAAACTTAGTCTAAAAGTTAAGGAAGCAGCCAGATCAACACTCTGGCAGAGTCAGGATTACCCTTGTTCTAGCCTAATCAAGACTAAACAACTTATTCTATTTTTTTTGTATTTTTATCATTTTTTTTGTATTTTTTTTTTTTGCAAAGCACTTCTTTTTATTGAAAAATTTTAAAATTTAGCCAAAAACGGGGGTACTAGGGCACTAGAAGGTACACATGTGATCAAATTCGCCAGAATTCCCCCCCCCCCCCCCCCCCACACTTAGAATTGAATATTGTCCTCAATATTTAAAGTCCCGGCTATTATGCCGACTCTTTGAACGTAAAAAGATAACATTACTAGCCAAGTGTACGAAGGAAATCTTTTTTGTGGTTATCCCTAGATATTCGTTAGCAAAAGGATCGAATATTGGGCGGCTGGATTGAAAACAGGCGCGTCAATCATCACGAACCAAGGGAAACCTGCAAACATACAAAGCAAACAACAGCAGAGGAAACTCCCCCACACTTAGTGTTAGAAAATAGAAAGAAGACAGAAATATGGGTCATCACCCATATGGTGCTAATGTTTTTGTTTACCGAGTCACTAGCTTGACTCGACCCCGAATTCATTGGTTCTTGGGGAAGTAACATGTGGAAGAGACAATCTCCATCGGACTTTCATTCAAGATGTTTGGATAAACATTGAAGTACGTGAAAGTTCCACACCGATGAGATATACCCGGCTTAAAATAATGATAAATGGAAATGCCGGGGTCAAAGATGGTATCCTCACTCTTGAAAGAGTGAAGGAGAAGTGGAGAAGTTACGGTGTACGTGAAGAAAGGAAAGAAAGTCATGATAACAATCATGACAAACTCATCATCATCAAAATGAGACTTCATAATTTCCATATTATGAATTTCATCATTGAAGCTCATTTTGTCAGACAACTCATCCATGTGAGTTTTCTCAAAAGGTGATATACCGGGTTTGAAGATTTTGTCCTCGGAGAGGAATGATATGGAAATATCAACCACGGTAACATCCTCAAAAGTAAATGATTCAATCTCGGGTAACAAATGATGTAGATCATTTTGCTCAAATAACCCATTGATTGGATTCTCAATTCTTGGTGGGAGAGGATCAATGCGAGTGAGTTCACCGGCGAACTCCTCAAAGGTGAATGATTCATATTCGGGGAGAGTAAGATGAGAATAAGAAGTGGTACTGCCACTAATCTTCTCTCCCATATGATCAAAATGGAAGGCTTCAAATTCTAGAATAGAATCATCGGACAAAAGGTCACTATCCCCAACGGGGATAGGAGATGAAATAGGTTTTACATTTAAAGCCTCGATTTTAGAAATGAGAAGGTTGACATTCAATAATGTTTCACGAAGAACTTCATCTTTGATTTCAGTGTCAATTTCTTCATTATTCTCTTCTTCTAAGCTGACTAGCTCAGAAGGTAATTCCTCCACATAATTGATGTCTCCACAAGATAAAGAATTGTCATCGGTATGTGAATCACTAAGCTCGGGGTTAGAATGAGAATTGAGTGATGGATCATGATGTAAAAGACTTTCAATTTCTTCCAAATTGGCTTCGAAATCGAAGAGATCATCATCACTTCCCGATGGAAGTGGATTGATGTGAGTGAGTTCATCGGCTAATTCCTCAAGAAGAGAGTCAGCATCAGAATGTGGAAGTGATGCCTCAACATAATTGATGTCTCCATAAGATGTACATTCATCATTAGAATCGGAGAAAGTCTCAAAATGATCTTTTGAACACTCAAGAGGGAAAGGTAAATCACACATTTGATCAAGGTAAGAGGGTAAAGGTGAATATTTTTGGGGTTTTTGAAATACATTTTGTAAAAACAGATTAAGGAAAAAAATATTTTTGGTAATCGATTCGTCAAACGAATTAACTTCACGATTTGTTTTGGTTTTTATATGAAAATATGAAAATATGCACAAGGATGGTAAATATACAAAGAGTGTATATTCAGAATCACTAATCTGCAAATTCGTTGTACGCAGCACACCTCCCCGGCAGCGGTGCCAAAATTTGATCGGCCCCAAACAGTCAACCAAAGTCAACCACGGATGTGGTCAAATAGGTCAAACACTTGAGGACAACTAACCAAGGAGTATAGTGTTTCCCCGGGTCGTTAAATCCCAACGAGATGTGAAATTGTACTTTAACGAATCTGTGATCGGGTGAAATTGAATGGAAAAAGATCTGAGTGATTAAATTAAGAAAATATAAAAGGAAATGACTTAAATAAACTATATTAATGAAAACGTAAAACCAAATTATCTAGAAACGTTTAAAAACTTAAAAACGTACGTTTAATTTAAAATTACGTGAACGTACAAGATAAAACGTGAATTCTGAGCAATATAAATCCCACGGATGTGAAAATTATATTTAGAATCCAATTGATAAAAGAAAATTTTAAGAAAAAGAAAAATATTTTTTTGACATTTTTATTATTTATTATTAATTAAAAACTAATTATTAAGTATTTAAACTAATTTAAATTATAAAAAAATACTAAATGAACAGTAAAAATTACCAAATTTTTCCTAAAAATACTATAAGGTGACAGGAACCTAGGAAAAGTATAACAAGTGGAAAGTGCTTATTAAATAAGTAGAAAATAAGCTAATAAGCTTATATAAGCTTAAAATGACAAACACTAGTATATAAATAACCAGGGGGAATAAAAACACTAAGATATACCTAGGGGAGATGGTGCACGGGTGTGGTGTGGTTTTGGCTTAAAATGAAATTTTAGAACTTAAAAAGTTATCAAATAAGTTATACTCTAAACACTAAAGTAAAATAAGCTAGAAATGACTGAAAGAAACTTAGAATAAGCCAAATCAACAAGATAAGCACACTAAATAAGCCACAAAGTACAAATAAGCAAATCCACATCCAACTGTTCCAAATAGGCTATTCAAGCTAAGTGCATGCCACTTTTCAGCTTATCAAATAAGCTTGGAAGTTCAATTAGAGCCTGGAACTAGCAAGTTGAGTCTATGAGCCCTTTCCAAAAAGCCCAATATCTCACAGTGGGTCCCACTAATCAGCTCTCAAAGAGCTTATGAACTTGCTATGAATCAGTGTAAGGAGTGTTACACCCCGTGCCCGCTTATACTAAAAACTTTGACTTTTGACGCGGAAACGCTTGACTTTCATAGACATTCTGCTACTCCTTTGACCATTTATAAAAATCAGTAGACAACCAACCCTTGAGACTACTTTTAAATGAAAGTACATTCAATTAGCTTCAAAACGATAGGTGGCACGACCCGTGACGACTTACGGATCAAAAGATATGACCTTTCGAAAACTGCCAAACCTGGACTGTTGGAGATGCGCCGCATCTCCAAAGGGAGATGCGCCGTATCACCTGATACGCCGTATCTCACAAAGTAGATGCGCCGTATCTAGCCCAAAATCTGCACAGAACAGACCCTACTGTCCCAATTTTCAGTTTCGCGAAGCCCGCTCAGAACCCGACCTCCCGGACTCGAAACTGGACGAAACTTTCCAGAATCCTTTAGTATATCAATACAATCATTTTCATATAAAAACATCTCTCGTTTGACCACCCGGAATAGTACCTCCAAAATCACGGGTTTTACACTAAAAACCCGTTTTGACCCATTCATGACAAATACTACATACGACTTCCGTTTTACACCAAACTTTCCAGAATTCATTCATTTAACATATCAAACATGTTCCAATAACACTTGACCCGTTTACGACCCAAATTGGGTACTTTTACACATAAACCAAACGCCCCTTTAAACATTAACCATAACCACATAAACTACACTTTGAGCCACCAAATGGCCATCAAATCTTTAGGACTTCATTATCATACACTTTGACACTTGACTTAACTTTATAAAACATGAAAAGACCAACGGGGGTACAAACTTACACACGAGCTCGGTATTCTACCTAAGCTCCTAATCACATACTACCTTAACTTTTGCATATCCAAATCCTTAATCCACTTATCCAAGCCATAGCATAAGCACGTACAAAATGGTTAGACAACTAAACCGTAAGCGATAACGCTTAGTAAGTAAAACGACTATAACATACAATTATACTTCAATCCACATGATGCATCATATATATAAAACACTTACTTGACGGGCTTACAACCCAAAACTCATCTAGCACATAACATCATCATATAACATATCAACAAATCATCACATAAGCCACATCCATGGCATCACATAATCATATTCCATAGTCCATACCACTTGTCATGCAACATACATAACACATATGTTAGAAATCCATATAACACATGTTATTATCATTTTACTTACCTCAAACCAAGCTAAACAATAATAAGGATCATCATCATCATCATAATCTTCCTTCATCATCCTTCATAACTTATCAATCCTAACAACATAACAAATAACAACATAACAAGGGTTATCAAAACCCATCAAAACATAATCATCTATCTATCTATATCATCATATGATCATATCTTGATCATATGATGATTTCCCACTTAACTCTTAATCTAAAGCTTTACTAACATCAAAAACATAAAGACTTACTTGTGATGATTCATATCAAAGAGTGGCCACTAGCACTTGATCATCACCTTCTTCTTCTATCATCCCATTTAGCTAGTTTCCCTCCCTTTTCTATTTTTATAAAACCGGACTTCTCAAAGTCCCAAGAATAATAGAGAAATGTCTAGAACTAGCTACATATATCTAGTTAGGTAGCACTTTGGGCTAATGACAAGAATGGCCCCTCAAGTCCTATTCTTCTTACTTTGGCCACAATCTAACTTATAACACATATTTAATACTTGGCAACTTAGGCCCCTTTAGTTACACATCATATTTTACATAACCACTTTAGTCATATATTGACTATCGGGTTTGACTAAAACACAACATTTGTTGACTAGCCAATCACGTAAGGCCTTTATACATTTTCATCTAGGGTGGGGTCCCAATACCCGGGAAACGGGTCTAACAAGGAGTTTGTTGAGTCAACATAGATAGACCAAAATAAGCAGTTAAATAAGCTTGAAAATGGAAGATAAGCACTTGAATAGAAAGATGGTACACTGGGGTTTCCAAAACACCAAAAAGCTATCAATAAGCTTCACTAATGAACATTTGATGAGCTTATAAAAACTGGTTTAAAAGCTAGTACACCCTGGGGCAGGGGAGGTTTTCTCAAAACAGCCCAAGAGAAGCCATGAATTAAGCAGTTAAATAAAATCCTAAAAGTAATTAAAAATGTGCATAGAAAAGCTGAGCTTCCAAATTTTAAGAATCCAAAAGCTCATAAACTAACACTGATTATAGAGATTGTTAATACAAATAATGTCAAAAACGTCATTTGCATTAATCGGTCTCTACTAGTTTTGATAATCACAAAATACAAACACACGTTACATAAAACTACGACTAATAAGTTTTTAATCGGGAAAACTCGTTTTCGTCATCAACATCACTTAAGGTATGTACAAACTTCTACCAACTTGTGTATGTGATTAAAGGATTTTAAAACTTTACATTTTCATGTCACAAAACATTTTTACAAAAGTATTTTTGTATAATTTAAAGAAATGTTTTATTAAGAAAATGTTTTCGAAATTCAAAATCATAACAGCCATATTTCCCGCTCAAAACCGACAACAAAACTTCACCAGATAGTTTTTCAACACGTCAGGACAAAACGGGGAGCGTCTGTCTGGACGGTCCCTTAAATAAGGCGGTGGTCCCTTATCGATAAGGGACCGTCTGACATTTAAAGGACTGTCGCCTCTCTCCTGACGCCTATAAATACAGAACTGTTTTCCTCCAGAAATCTTCACCTCTTATGCACCAAAACCTTCTGTATTCCGAAATTCTTTCTTAAACATACTCTTTGATCACATTATCAAGTTCTAGTTGTATACAAGTGATCACACTCATCTTTCCTCTAAGTGCAAGAGAAGAACATTCGTTGTAATCAAGAAACGAAGTGTTGAAGAAGAGTTTTGCTCATCTCATCTTATTGTTGCGGATTTATCATTTCTTTCATTCATTGTTTCGTGTATGTAATAGGACTTGAGTGCAAGTCTTATATTGTGTATTGTGTTGTATCGTGCCATCGTGTTGGTACGAGGTGTGAAGCCATGTGGGCTTTGGTAGATTGGTTCTAGCTAGGATTAGGACTCGACATTCCGCTTAGTGTCGTTAAACTTGGTGTAAGCTTGTGTAAGGTTTGTTCCGCCATAAGGGAGCGTGTTGATATAGTGTTTGTGAAACTCTCGAGTGTGAGACTCGAGGAGTGGAGTAGGGGCGAAGGAGTGAGCTTCGTGGCCGAACCACTATAAATCTCCGTGTGCCGGTTTGATCTTTCCTTTCTTTATCTTTACTTGTTTATTTATCATTGCTTATATTTATTGTTGTGTTGATTTCACGTAAGCTTCGAATCGAACCTTTTTGTCAAACACAATTTGTAAAGTCAATTTTATAAAAACGTGATTAATAACGGTGAAACTATTCAACCCCCCATTCTAGTTTCTACAATTGGTATCAGAGCTTCGTTGCTCAAGGATTTTTAAAATATACTGTATTTTAAAACTTGAAACGATCAATGGAATTTGAAAAATATAAAGAAGGGCAGTCTATGCAAAGACCACCACTCTTTGAGACTGATAGTTTTATTTATTGGAAAACTCGATTTGAAACGTATGTGAAGTCAAAAGATCTTGATCTTTGGCATGTTATTACAATGGGTGACTTTAAACCTATTGAATTTAATCTTGAAACTAAACAAAATGAAGTTGTTCCTTATGACAAACAAAGTGACAGTCTTAAAAAGAAATTAGCTAAAAATGATGAAGCAAAAATGGTTATTTACAATGCTTTACCTAAAAAGGAATTTCAAAGAATTTTCATGTGTAATACGGCTAAAGATATTTGGAAAACTTTGTTGGTCACTCATCAAGGTAATAATCAAGTCAAAGATAACAAGATCGATCTTTTGGTTCAAAAATATGAACAATTTATTATACCTGAAGATGAATCTATAGATAGTTCATTTGCTAGATTTAACACCATAATCACGAGTTTAAAAGCACTCGATGAGGAAATTTCTGTTAAAAGTTGTGTTAGGAAATATCTCAGGGCTTTACATCCGAAGTGGAGAGCAAAGGTCACGGCGATTGAAGAATCCAAAGACTTGGCATCTTTATCATTAGATGAGCTCATTGGTAACTTGAAGGTCCATGAGTTAATCATCAAAAATGATTCCGATATTGTAAATAGTAAGGTGAAAAAAAATCAATTGCATTAAAAGCTAAAAAGGAATTAAGTGATGATGAAGATTCAAGCTCGGAAAGTGATGATGAAGAGTATGCGTTGGCGGTTAGAGATTTCAAGAAATTCTTCAAACGAAGAGGAAGATTTGTAAGACAACCACGAGAGGAAAAGAAAACTCCTCAAAAAGCTCGTGAAGATAGATACATCAAAGGTGAGAAGAGATGTTTTGGATGTGGTGATACAAGACACTTAGTTGGAGATTGTCCACACCAAACAAGGGACAAAAACCAAAGGGCATATGTTAGCGGTGCTTGGAGTGATGGCGAAGAAGATGATAAAACTGAGACTTGTCTCATGGCTGGATCTTCAAAAGAGGTACGTACCGAAACCGATTTTCACAATTTTGATATTTGCTCACTAGATTCACTTGACTTAGACAATGAATTTGATAAAATTTGTGAAGTAAGCCAAAAGATAATCGTGAAAAACAAATCTCTAAAATCCACCAAATCTAAATTAGAAAAAGAAATATTTGAACTAAAAGAGATGTTATCTAGACTTGAGAAAGGAAAAGAAATCGCTTCAGAATGTAAAACGTACAAACTTCTTAAAGTCGAAAATGAGGAACTCAAAGAGGAAGCCTCAAAATTAAATAAGTTTGAAAAGAGAACTCACTCTCTTAGACAACTAATAGGAGTTCAAAAGGCTTCCGACGATAAAACCGGTATAGGTTATAATTTTTTTGAAGCAAAACCAAACATATCAAAACAAATAAAATTTGTGAAGTCTCAGTCGGACCTGGCTACTGGAGACGGTCCCTCACCTTTAAGGGACCGTCCCATCGATAAAGGACCGTACCCAGTAAGGAAGACTGTGACCTTACCCGAAGTTATTACAGATTCTGGTTCAAAACAGTCAATATTAGGAAAACCAGAAACACCCATTGCTAGTATAGAAGAAGTAAAACAATTCTATAGACCAATACTAAAACCCGGACTAGGTTACAACAAACCAATTATAAGATCTACACATCCATCCCCTAGGAGAACAAATATACCAAATAGACAAACTGGATCAAAAACAGCTAAATATAAAAATCATTATAAGAAACTACTCCACGTATTGGAAAAATGATATCCCTCCTATAGGATTCTGCTCACCATTTCCACATCCTAGACAAATGCAACAAATGTATAGGATGTTTGGCGCTAACAACTTTTGACCCATGAGATATTGGGGACCATATGCTTGAGTTTGTCTGTGTTATCATTAGATATGCTTGGGAATTGACCTGGAGCCCGACGAATGGGTCAAGGATAGTGGATGCACAAATCACATGACGGGTAATCGCAAGCTATTCTCATCATACAATGCAAGTTTTGGAGGTAATGTTACATTTGGTAGTAAGCTCAAAGGCAATATCATTGGCAAAGATATGATCACTCATAACTCTTTTACTATTACTAATGTAGAACATGTGGATAACCTAGGTTTTAATTTGCTTAGTATTAGTCAAATCTGTGATAATGGTTGCAAGGTAATCTTTTCCAAAGACGATAGTGAGATAATTAAGAACGGAAAAGTTATTGCTAAAGGAATTAGAAAAGGTAACCTATATGTTATGAAAATTTGTAACAAACCTAGTGAGAACATATGCTTAGCTACGGTTAATGATAACTCTACTTTATGACATAGAAGATTAGGACACGCCAACATGCGTCTAATACAATCATTGTCTTCTAAGGATCTAGTTAGAAACCTTCCCAAACTTAGGTTTGATCAACACTTTTGTGATGCTTGTAAGGTTGGAAAACAAGCTCACTCCAGTCATAAACCTAAGAACATGATCTCAACATCTAGATGTCTAGAGCTTCTTCACATGGATCTCTTCGGTCCTTCCGCCATATGGAGTTATGGAGGAAATATCTACACCCTAGTGATCGTAGAGGATTACTCTAGGTACACTTAGACTAGGTTTCTTAAAAACAAGACCGAAACTTTTGATCAATTCAAAATATTTAGTAAGAAAATTCAAAATCAATTAGGATGTAACATAGTATCCATTAGGACAGACCATGATAGAGAATTTGATAATGAAGTTCAATTCGGAGCTTATTGTGATGCTAATGGTATTACTCATAATTTCTCGGCTCCATGAACTCCACAATCAAATGGGGTAGTTGAAAGGAAAAATAGAACCCTACAAGAAATGAGTAAAACCATGCTCAATGAGCAATCGATTCCCCAAAAGTTTTGGTGTAATGCCGTAGATACATCCACCTATATTCTTAATAGAATTTTAATTAGACAAATCATAGGAAAAACCCCTTATGAAATTTTGAAAGGTAGGAAACCTTCCATAGATTACTTTAGAGACACAAATCGCCACTAAGAATAAATTCACTAAAAACCCACAAATTTCACTCAATCTTCCAATAACCACGAGAAACAACCAATCCAAGCACCAAACTAAGTTTATCTAACACACCTAGACATAAAAGAACATACACTAAACAATTAACTACCAAATAAGATGTTTTTAACAAAGCAAGTTCGAATCAAATAAAAACACAAGAAACCAAACTAAAAATTCGAGTATACACAATCCCAAAGATCAAACCATGGCTCTTGATACCAATTGTATTATTCTCATAATCATAACATATATGGTTCTTGTGTTTATGATAAGATTTAAGAAAGAAAAAGAGGTGATTAGTAGAAGAGTTTTAGAGAGAGAAAGAGAGAGAGAATTGGGAACTTAGAGAGAGAAAGTGAAAGAAAAACTAGTTGAATGATTAGAAGCTCCAACCCTCTCCCTTGGGTGGGAGAGGGTATATATATACTACAACTACTTGTGCTCCATGAAACGAGCTGTAGAGTGAGCTGACAGTGGGTAAAGACCCGACCCACTCTACGAATACTATTTACATATTATATTAAACTAAACTACTACTAATAATAATAACTAAGTCTACGAGCTATCTTAATGCTAATAGAACATCGGGGTGACCGAGTCTTTTATAGGAATTTTGTATTCCTAACAGTGTAGCCCTAAGGGAGGTCACCCCGGAAATAATAATTTGACAATGCTAAGCTAATAGAACATCGGGGTGACCGAGTCTTTTATAGGAATATTTGTATTCCTAACAATCTCCCCCTAAGCGAGGTCACCTTGGAAATAATAATTTGACTTCTAGCATTTTGTCTTCAGAACTTGTCTTAATAGCTCGTAGTCTTTGATCCTTCAATGCCTTGAAACTTTGTGCATTCAGCAGAGTTAGTTTGATGACCGTTTGATCATCTTGGATGATCTTTGAGTATTCTTCAACTTTGTCATCCAACATTTGTTTCCAAGTCATCTTTCAGCAGTATGTTTCCTTGTGATGTGATAATCTTCGAGCCGACATGCTCACACTATTTGGTATCATGATCTTTAGCATCAGTGTTTGTAGAAGCCGTGTTAAAGGTCTTTTAGGTTGATCATGACTTTGTTGAATTGCAATGATGATGTAGTGTGAACATGTGGTAGAGGATTGGCATCTTTTCTGCGACCAGCTACATCAGCAACCAGCTACAGCATTCCACAGCTACAACCGCCAGAAGTTCCTGCATACGACAGTTAGCAATAAAACGTCCGGTACTTATAGGTTTGGACTTCGAGTTTGTTAACAGCATAGTGTGAAAACTCTCTCTAATCCTTAACAAGACCGTTCCTAATCGAAAACCCACAGAGGGCTTTTTAAGATCATACCGTAGTATATCAACGATTAGGTGAGTCGCTGGCGATCACTCCACGACTGTTGACCGTTTGAAACCGCCGCGACCACTAAGCGTAATCCACGAGGAATTACCGAAGTGACCTGCTTTCAGGGCTGTTTGATGTTGACCCTAGCAGGAATTTCCATTCAATCATTGAGAATTACATTTGTAAATTCTCTCATAAATGTTCTGGCAGATTGCTAAGATCTGCGTAGGACTCATAAGTTTACCATTGGTGTCCTTAATGTTGAACACCCAGGGTAGAAGTAGCACGTGTTCCTATGAGATCTTTTTATGCATCTCGAGGCTCTACACTCAATAAGTGCATTTGGTTTTCCTATGCGGAGATTAGGGATAGGTCTCCTGCTTCAATATCAACCATCTCTAAGAGATAAGTTGATAGATTACACCGGTTCCCTGTGAGAATGAAACAAGTTCTTTTAAGAGAACTTGAGTGGTTTAGAAGGTTTAGTGCAGTGCGTCACTGGGTCCATGACGTCTTGTCTTCAATACCGATGTTGCCTTAGCAACCATCAGTAGATTATGAATTGAACCCGGTTTCTGCCCTAAGGTTGAATAATTGGAGGGCTATTTCTTTTCACCCTTTCTCATTTCATTTCTTTTTAATTCTTCAACCCCTTCTTTCTCCATTCTCACATTTCTCCTTTTTTTCATAATCATACCTACGGACTTTCTAATACTATCTATTTGGTATTGTCCATGGGTAGATCCCTCCGGCTCTGGCGGATCATAGGACGGTTTTCCTAACCTTAGCCACCTTATAACTTCATGACTATCCTATGTTGCCATAAACCAAATCATTGAAAATTTTCTCAACGTGTTTATGATTGAAAAACACATTTTGTTAACACGTTGAGAGTTTTGCCATTTTCAAATGCTCCCCCTTAACAGGTGCACCGATGTTTTGATGATAAATTTGCACATGTCGGGAAGAGTTGCACTTTAGAATTGATCCACCTTTAGTAAACATGAACAGGCATTCGAGACACGCTTACATCACTAGTTAGACTAGCTTGAAATTATTACCCGGCCTGGTCAAGTCCACAAAGGTTTCTCGAAACGGTACACTCTACTCAGACAAGTCCTCTTCGAGACACGCTTACATCACTGGTTAACCCAGCTTGAAATTATTACCCGGCCAGGACAAGTCCTTTCGATTAATGACGGTTTTTGTTTCGTCAATTCATTGGTGAAGTCTGAGCCTTGCTCACACAAGATGCTTGCCAAATCCTTTTTGTCAATTCGCTCCCCCTTAATATGTGCATCGATATACGAAAGAGTTTAGCACATATGGGAGAGCTTACATATCCGTCCAAACATCACATTTTATCAGATTTCATATTTAAATCACATTCTCTCCCCTGATCAAAAATTTCAAACCATTTGAGATTTGTGATCCCAATTGATTTAAATAAGTTAGAAAATGTGGGAGAAAATGTGTCCAATTTAAGGTTTTCTGATAATGGAACATACTGTGCTCCCCGTTAATCTAAGAGGGAGATTCACTGCTTATTTTGCACAAATTGATTATTATGACACAAATGATATTGACCTTTTTTGCGCAGATGATGTGATCACCCGCTTTTCTGAGTGAGTCAGTGGTCAACATCAATCTTCCATCCACCGACAAATCTTTTGCAAATGTAGTTGATCCCCACTTGGCGAGACCAAAATAGATGAATGGTGGTGGTGGTGGTGACGGTGTTGTTGTTGTTGTTGCTGCCGATGTTGTTGTCGTGGTGAATTCTGAGCCAATCAATAGAGTTTGAACATCTGATCAAATGGTTAGAGTGGGAACTGGCACATTCATTTTGGCTATGGAATCTGCATAAGAATATCAACACAGATATACATACATACAGATACACTATACCTTAATAGCTACCCTTCAGCAGCTTGCCACATAATAATACCAAATTCATTTAATCAAATCACAGTCAGGAAATACGTCAAACTACTATCTAGCATGAAGAGCAAATAGCAATCATGCACATGGCAATTCATACAGATATCAATATTCAACTCAGGATTTTAGGAACATGATTCAAGCATGATAACATTATACCTAAGCAAATCCTGAGAACATATGCACAATATCAACAACACTTAAGCAGCAGAGACAAGCAACAATTGAAACTCATTCACTTAGAACATACAAATGTCATAGGAGTATTCAAGAACATCAAACACAATTGGTTTTCTTACTTCTTTTAGGTTTTGAGTCTTAACGTATTTAGGGGATTATACGAGGATACCAAAGTAACACAAATGAACCTTCTAGATATATAAAGCTAGGAAACTATAAGCAAATTGCACATAATGTCCTAAACTTTCTAGCAACTAACACATTTGGCCATTTGATATAAATTTTAGCAAGATCCTCTTCAACTAAACCCCATTAACTACAAAACCAAGTATGAGTTAACCAAGAAATCCGTTTGATGATATAAAATTTGAATTCACTCTCCCCCTCAATCAAATGACCATTTCTAGTCGTTGATTGAGTGACAAATTTTATGCAAATCCAAGTCAAACAAATTTCATACAACAAATATTCACCAAGTGTCTCAACAAATAATTTTCAGAAGAATCATAGAATGAAAACTATTTGTATACAAAGAAGACTTCTCTTCTTTTTCAAGAAATGATGCACTGAAACGTACATCAGATCGAAGAAACATGGATATAAAGTAATCCATGCCCAGGTGAACATCACCCAGTTGGAGGAACAACCGTCTTTTTGGCGACGTGCTTTCCCCAGTATGAAGCGCGGGTTGCTATCTAAAGTAATAGCAAGCCATTTTAGACATGTTTTAACAACTCATTTTAACTTCTGCTCGAGCTTCATTTAAAGACCCGTGCCATTATTGAATGACATTTCTAAGTCCGTAAATGTTATCGATAAACAGAAGACATGCCTAGGTGAAACTATTTTTGGTATTTATTTATTATTATTATTATTTTTTTTAATATGTACAAAATTAAATGAAGCAAAATATATACAAGGATACGAAAGAAAAACCATTACTCCTCAGCTTCTTGGATCTTCTCCGCTGCCATTACTTTACTTGCTGAAGAGCAATGTGAGCACTTTTAATCAGGGATTAATTCAGGCTTTTCACTCTCCCCTAATTAGTGCTCTCCCCCAATCTGACAACCTTTCTGATGAACACCCATGATAGAAAGAAGACTTTTGATAACCAATTGCATGTCGTCTTTAGTCTTCTAACACATGGCGGAGAATGTAGAGAAGACTGTAGACATGACCTTCTTCAAGATTGCCCAATATGGAGGAACAGAATACCAACCATCTTCATCTCACCAAATGCCTTCCAGTAACCTTACATATAACCCATCAGCCCGCAGCGTACACATGAGACGATAACACCCAACCGAGAATAAAGAGTAGACTGTCGACTCGACCTTCTTCAGTCTTTAGTATAAAACCAAAGTAACAAGTTGAACCACTGATCATCTATAGAATGTATCCATCCATGGATATTAAGCCCTGATCACGTAAACCTGTTGTGCGTCCTTGATGTACACATTATCTCTCCCCTGATGGTTACGATTAATCATACCATGACGCAATAGTGAAACGTTAATACCAAGGTGACAAGTTGAACCACTGATCATCTCTGCGGCTTTTCAACACCGGAATACACGATTAAGCCCGATCACGTGAACCTTTTGTGCGTCCTTGGTGTACACATTTCTCTCCCCCATGATGGTTACGATTAATCGGAATCATCATCATTATGTGTACCTGTAGCCTGATGACGTATACATGAAGCATTGATTAGAAACCCTTTGTTACTGATTGAATCAGCCCGTGAGACGATGTCGATTAGCATTCCCTGACCATGTTCTTCAACACCTTAATTGAGAAAGGAAGAATAGTGTTGGAGGAACATGGTTTGCACGACTCCTGAACTGATGTATTCAGGAGTCGTATGACCATTTCTCAATCATCAACCAACATGTAGATTAATATTCACCCTTTCCCCCCCCTCAAAAATTGCATATGCCTGCCAACTGCAATTTTTGATGATTGAACTAGTGAATATGAATACCATCAACGGTAAGTAGCTCCACTTGACGGTTCTTCAAGACTAACATGTTGTTTATTCACCCTTCCCCCCCCCCCCCTCAAAAATTGCATATGCCTGCCAACTACAATTTTTGATGATTGAACTAGTGAATATGAATACCATCAACGGTAAGTAGCTCCACTTGACGGTTCTTCAAGACTAACATGTTGTTTATTCACCCTTTCCCCCCCTCAAAAATTGCATATGCCAGTCAAATGCAATTTTTGGTTGAATAAGTGAATAATAGAATACTCCAATATGCGCCGATCCACTTGAAAACAGAAAAATCACGGAAGGAGCATGAACTTGTTGATGAGAATGGCCATAAATAAGAAGATTCCTCTTCTTTTGAAGATAAAGTGCACTCAAGCATACACTTTTCTTTTCTTTGATGAACGGGGCCTGAAGAGATGTCAGCAGACGCCATCATGATGAAGACCGAGGCCTGAAATGAGGTGTTCAGACGTCATTGTCGATGAAGAGCGAGGCTTGATCTGATGTGATCAAACGTCATTATTTGAAGAACGAGGCTTGAACCGTTGTGTCCAAACGTCATCATGCATGCATACATCAACATTGACTTTCCAGACCTCCTGAAGCAGGAGATATGCTTGCTTTAGGCCTCCAGACTTTGAGTCTTCTTATGTTGTGAATGATCGATGTACCTGCAACTGAGTAAGGACTACCTGCACTAACAATACAAACTTGATTGCATATATATGGGTTAGTGACATGAGTATCCAAACCCTTGGGGGTTTCACGGTCAACCATGGTATTGCCATTGGTAAGCATCTTTCCGGTAGGTATCCACTTAAGTCCAGCGTCCTTAAAAATTCTACCAGTAGGTATCCACTTATGGCAAGGTCTAGGATTGTTAAGCTTCTTATGCATAGTGGAAGGCTTATCGATATTCCTAGTTTCCAAAGATTTAGAAGTTTGTATCCACCTAGGAGAAGTTTTAGGTTTGTTTTGCTTCTTATGCATTGTGGATGACTTACTGTAAATCCTAGACTTAACAGGTTGAACCTTAGCAGTGTTCCTCAATAACCTAGGAGGGATCATACAAGGTTGTGAACCTAAGATTCCATCCTTATGAAGTAGTGCCCTTTTCCTAGCCTTTTCTAGATCATAGTTCTTGTACAAGTCATTTATATCATAAGTGTTTTGAACCTTAATGCTAGGTTTCGACACTGTTTTTGAACTAATCCTAGAGGAGCTGGGTGTAGGAGTAACTACTTGTTGAGGCTTAACAGAACTAAAAGCAATAATCTTAGGCAAATAATGTGGAGTGACTGGTTTTGTCAAAACTTGTTCCGCATCAACTTGGGAGGCAAACCGTGTTTTTGAGAATTTTGGTCGTTCAGATCTAAACGCAGTCGGTTGCCTAACAACGGATTGGTTTCTATTCGATTGAGAAACTGGTTTCCCCAAGATTGATGGTTTTGCAAACTTAGTGTTCACACTATTCCCCGTTGCTTTTCTTAGCTCGTTCTTTAATGCTGTAATTGTAAACCCCTTTTCCAAAAGTTGAGCTTTGAATACATCATTTTTGGCAATCAGAGAGGTTGTTTGTTCTATCGTCTTAGTTCTCATTTCTTTGATTGAGTCACCTAAATCCTTTTGATGCCTTTTCAAAGTCTCATTTTCCTTAAGTAATTCAGCCACATAGATTGACAATTCACTAATTCTTGTCTTAGTTGCATCAATGTCCTTGCTAGTTTCGACTAAACTACTTTTCACATTCATAGCAGAGATATGTTTCTTTAAGTTGTTGATCGTCAAGTTTTTGTCTTGAAGCTGAGCTTTCAAAGTGTTAATTTCAAAAAATTCACGGAACTCAGGAAATTCCGGATTTTTGCATGGTTGATTAGTTTGAAAACTTTCTTCCTTTTGTTGCATTGCGATTTCAAGTGAAATACAATGTTTTTCAAGTAGTACAAATCTGTTAGAAATTTCATTAAAAACTTCTTTATCAACCATATCATTTGATTTAAACATCTCAGCCGTAAACAAAGAACTTGACTCATCATCATGTTCAGCATCCTGATCACTTTCTCCCCCTTTATGACTCATATTTGTTGAATTAGAAATGGTATCATCAGTCTTTTCCAACAAATTTGTGTCATAAGTAGGTTTAAATTGATCAGTATGTTGTTGTTCATTAGAAAGCACATTGCGTTGATTAGTGACGTGTACCTCAGCAGATGGGACTTGGTCATATTCTGGTATGTGATCAGTATCAATTCCAGGAGTGTTCAAAGTCCTGAAGCTGTCGGTTATATCATGCTGATCAGAAGTAGTGTCACTGCATTGTTGTTGTTGCGCTCTTTCATAAATGAACCTCTTAACATTTCCCAAGAGTTGGAGTAGTATGTCTCTGAACATGTCAACCTCGACTCCCGTGTAATTAGTAAAATACTTATTCATCATTTGACTGTCAAAATCATACTTCTCAGTGAATTGTGAATCAATGAACACATGGAGTAGGTTTTTGATCACACAAAAGGCAGCCATTGATCTTACTTCAGAAAATTTTCCTTTGTCAAGTTGTTGTTCAAGTTGATCTAAATACAGAGTCATTTTGACTGTGAAAGTCTGAACATCTTGACCAAAGTATGATGCAAATGCACGTTCATAAGCGAATGCGCGTTCGTATCCTGTTAAATATCCAGGCCGTTCAAAGAGAACCTTGAGATGTGAGTGAAGAAGTTGAAAACATTCAATGCAACTTTTCTTTGCATTATCGGGCAATATTTGGGGCTGATGAAGTTCTCTCTCAGAAATAACAGAGTCTGAAGTGGTAGACATGATGTAACCGTGCTCGGGAACCTCAGCTATGACTGAATCCGAAGTGTTTGACATGTTGTAATCTTAAACGGGATTTTACAACTCTCGTGACTTAAACCGAGAAATCGATTCTTTCTCGGGATTTTACTAAAGTCAACAAAAGAAGCCGTGAAGCACAGAAGAATTGATTTTGTTTGGTTGAGGTGAGTTTGAGTGGTGAATAAGAAAAGTCACAGAGAATTTTAGACAACGTTCGTGTATCGAAATCCGAATAAGCTCTGTAGATATATCCAAGCAACCCGAAAATATCACAACCCAAGATAATTCACAATTTTGGATTATTTGAAGCTCAATCAAAGACCGTGACCAAAATTATAATTATAACTAACACCTTCAAATTAATTACCGAACATTCTTCAAACAAAATTTGCCCCTTAAATAATACTCCCTCCGTCTCAATTATTTTTGTCAGGAGTGAGAAAACACAAAGTTTAATAAAAGTGGGGTCACTTTAATTTTCAACCACTAAAATGGAATATTCCTCCACTAGATTCTCTAGTTTTTACTAAATAAGGAAAGTGGACAATTAATTTGAGACATCCATAAAAGGAAATATGGACAATTAAATTGAGACGGAGGGAGTAACACAACTCGTCCCTTGTTGTGAACTTGTATGGCCCAAGTATAATCAAAAGCTGCCCCCTTTTGTCCTTAACCCGAAATCATGCAGCCCATCTACACAACGGCCCAACACAAATCCAGAAAAAACACAACCTAAACAAGCGCTATATAAACCACCACTTAACACAACCTTAACCCTAATTTAATTACCCTAATCTTTTGTAATTCACGCCCAAATCACACTAAAAAAAACGCAGCCACTATTTTCCTCCCAAACAAATCACATATCTGAAGAAGAACTTTGTCACCCCTTTCCTTTGATAAAACTCAGCAAACAACATGAATACTCATGTTAATCAAACACCAAAGACACTCATTAATTAAATATGAATAAGGACCCAATCACTAGGACAGATCCTTTTCACAACTTTGAGGTTCGAATGGAACCAAGGTAGGTTACCTCACGGTTTCATTTTGCGTTATATCCTTTGAACGAGTGTAAAAGATAATCAAAACAGTTTTGTTTTGGTTATATCTTTATAAGATTCGGATATTTGAATGAAGTGTCGAGCTTCTCACACATCTATGATGAATCGTTCTTGTGATTTTGTGTTAGACAAGAATCGTTTATGTTTCAAGAGATTGACTGAAATCTTTACTTATGTATTTCTTTTCGTTTCACTTTTATCCGAACAATAATAAAGGATGTAACAAAATTGTTATTACCTTTTCATTCGATGTTTTGTCAAAAAAAACTTTGTTTGTTCACTGAGATATGGCTGAGATCTACTTTGGTACTTGTTTTGATATTATCGAATGAAAGGCAGGATGAAACACATTTGTTATTGTTCTTGCCTTAGATTATTCGAATCGATCTATGATGTTTATTCAGTTCGTGTGTTTAAGATCTTTTAAGGTCTCTTGTCTTTGTTGTACCCACACGAAATATAAAGCAAACTGAGATCGAATTTATATTTGTTGTTGGCTGTGATGATGGGATAGGATAGGATGTAGTTGAAGTAGAATTTGTTGTGAAAGTGATTGTCGTACAGTTGATGTTTGTCTTGGATGATGATAGATCAATGATTTAATCTTGTTTACACTTATGAGATCTATAACAATTGATGGCAATTGAACATGTAACTGAGAACTTGATACGTTAACTGTGATGAAGATTGAGGCTATGATGGTTGTGGTAGTATTGTAATTGTAGTTGTTGTGTATGAAAGTCAACTTCTTGAATTTCTTTTTAACAGTTATGGACAAATCGCCATTGGATCAAATGGCATGTGAACCACAGCTTGCAACTAGCCCAACTCGCTGCCCACTACCTGACACAAATGTCTCTATCTTGGTTTTTGTCTTCTTTTCCCTTTTTTGGTTAACTGCCAAATCGCCACCCAAGTAACACCCAAGTTGCAGTCAACAATTTCAAAAGAATACACAACTCGTTGTGAAGAAATTTCTAACGAGACACAAATCGCCACTAAGAATAAATTCACTAAAAACCCACAAATTTCACTCAATCTTCCAATAACCACGAGAAACAACCAATCCAAGCACCAAACTAAGTTTATCTAACACACCTAGACATAAAAGAACATACACTAAACAATTAACTACCAAATAAGATGTTTTTAACAAAGCAAGTTCGAATCAAATAAAAACACAAGAAACCAAACTAAAAATTCGAGTATACACAATCCCAAAGATCAAACCATGGCTCTTGATACCAATTGTATTATTCTCATAATCATAACATATATGGTTCTTGTGTTTATGATAAGATTTAAGAAAGAAAAGGAGGTGATTAGTAGAAGAGTTTTAGAGAGAGAAAGAGAGAGAGAATTGGGAACTTAGAGAGAGAAAGTGAAAGAAAAACTAGTTGAATGATTAGAAGCTCCAACCCTCTCCCTTGGGTGGGAGAGGGTACATATACTACAACTACTTGTGCTCCATGAAACGAGCTGTAGAGTGAGCTGACAGTGGGTAAAGACCCGACCCACTCTACGAATACTATTTACATATTATATTAAACTAAACTACTACTAATAATAATAACTAAGTCTACGAGCTATCTTAATGCTAATAGAACATCGGGGTGACCGAGTCTTTTATAGGAATATTTGTATTCCTAACAGTTTGGTAGCAAATACTACATTCTAAACACCAAAGACTATCTCACCAAGTTCGACCCAAAGTCTTACGAAGGTGTATTTCTAGGTTACTCTCAAACTAGTAAAGCTTATGATACATGGGAATTGCGCCCTCGCAACAGGTTTTACCTCTCAAGGAATCTTGAGAAGCTTACAACCCCCACCAGGCAGTGTACCTGATCGTTGTAGTATAGTATAGTGACAAGTACCGGGGGATTGATCGTTCAACTCAGGAATAGTGTCGCTAGGATTAGAAAGCCTACTAAACTAGGTCTAGAGGTGAGGGATGATTCTTTTTGTATTTTTATATTTTATGGAAAGCAAGTAAAATCTCGGGTTTTGAAGGAGTGGGCGGAATTAGTTGCTAGCCAACTAACAAAATAAACTAAAGATGCAATCAACATAAAATAAAAGAAATGAAAATAAAACTATTATACTAATGTGGCGGAAACAATAATGAGAAAAGTTGTGTTTACTTAGATTTCATTACTCCCTAGATATCTTTTACAGGTTGATTAGCTTGTTACAATTGCATGGATGACGGGTTATATTCCTTAATACTAGTCGTAGGGCCGTGTACAATATTCCCTAACTCTATAAGATCCTACTTCACTCCTATGTCGAGCCGTTAGAAGCTCCTAACATGGGATCATTAGAATTCTCTTATGCATTAAATACAACCAAAAATCGTAGTACACCTCCGATCATGTTTCTTAAGACGTTCAAGCAAGTTACCAATGGAAGTCTGCCAGTTTTCTTAAGCCTAACATCGAATACAATCATCCGTAACAATTATAAACAAACAATCAACCCATAATCAACATCTAGGTTTCACTACATCTAAGCAAACACAATAAAAACCTAGCCTAGCATGTTAAAGAGAAGACAAGCATAAGATATAATCACACAACACATAGACATATTGAATGATTTGAATAAGTACTTATCTTCAATTGAACATGGAAGAATCAAGGGGTTGAAACCCTTGAAAAATAGCAGGAAAATTCGTCTAGGGTTTTATTCCCTCAAAGTTGCACACCAATGAATGAAAATTAGAAAACTATATATAGATTTTACACCTTGACGGCGTCACGTTATAGCTTGTGACGCCGTCAACTCGCCGCCATGATGAAATTCGTATTGCCTAGATCCATTCCTGACGCCGTCATGTAGAAAATCACTCTGGGCCGTCATGTGTAATTAGACCCCGACGGCCTAGGTGACGCCGTCAGGCCAATATGCCTAAAAACATTCTGGATCGTCACGTGTATTTTCCACTTCCACCTCTTTTGCCACTCTTGACGCCATCACTTGTAGAACCTTGACGCCGTCAGGTACTGTTCCAGCAAGGAATTTTGAGACTTAGCCGTTTTCTTCACTTTTATGCTCCAAAAACGTCCAAAATGCTTCCTTTTCCAGATTTCTCTACAAAAGTACCTAAAATGACAAAAGGAACGATTTAGGGTAATATTTGATCAAATAATCTCGAATTCGGGCTTAAATGACCCCTTAAAAACTGTACACTTTTCGCCTCATCAAATACCCTTACACTTGAAATTTGCTTGTCCTCAAGGAAATGCGCTTTTATTCTAATCAAAATACAAGTTAGGGGTCATTTAACACTAATATAAAAGTAATTACAACAAATAATCGTTCCACTAAAAACCAAAAACAAGCACGGATGTCATACACTAGCACCTCACAAATAGTGTTTAGATACTCACATCTCTCGGGTGTAATAAAGTATATATCACAATATGGAAATGGAAAACATCTCTCACTACCTGTCATAGCAAATAGATTACCATAGGCTTGGGAAAGGATCAAACCTCCACCACTTGGCGTAAGCACCTAGGATAAACTATCAAAGAGGTCTTTTAAAGGGTTATAACGTTAGGTGTAGGGATATGGAAAACACGGTTTTATTGGATAAAGGCAATTTTTACTGGTGGCGAGTTAATCATCTTGGTTAATTACATGTACAATATGGCGTTGCTAAGGCAAGACTCGACTCGACTTAAGCTAATAAATTAAAAATAACAAAGACATAAAACAAACATAGAATGAAACGGGATGGTAGTCCGTATGTTTTCTCTTTTCTTTTTTCTATTTTTTTCTTTTTCTTAATTTTTTCGATTTTTTTTTTTTTTTTTTTTTTTTTTTTTTTTTTTTTTTGCATACACTCTTACCCTACCATCCAAAATAATACATCATAGGGAATGTACATTCCCCTTACACTTTAATTTTTACATACTTTACAATAAACTAATCTAATGACTCGAATCAAGATAATCAAAACACTTGGAGTACTTTTAAATATTAATGCACATATGGGGGTAATATAAGATGTTCTTCCCCATTACTCCAAAACACAAGTACTTTACCCATGAGTCCCAATCGTCCCAAAACAATATGTACAAGATATGACTCGACTTAGCAACCATGTAATCAATTAGATAATTAACTAAGGGTTTAAACATATAACAATAATGCACTAAAGATGAGTGTATACACGGAAGGCTAAGGCGATTTGGTTGCACATTTGGGTGGGTTGTAACAAATTCTTCCTTTAAGTAAAATGCTTAAAGTTAGAAACGAAAAGATAGGCTCGGAGGGGTGTACTAGGGGTTTCGTGTACTAAAAATGAGTACAACGCTAAGGTGTGGGAAAATTAATTGACTTTACTAGTCAAGTAATATGACTTAAATGGTCAAGTAATTATGATACGGGTTTAACACAAGGGTGATCCTAATGCCTCTTATCATGTAGTAAATCCTACTACACGAATGTAGTCTCACTAGCGGTCTCGGGATGCATCACTAACGCAAGTTCTAGAATCTAAATGCTACCGGTAGACTCATAAGCAATAATAATGAATGCTTTTCCTATCAAATCTAAAGGCGAACCTCACATATTTGGGTGGAAAATTTTTCTGAATGGTACGGTTTTGTGCTATTCATACAACTCCTATCCATGAGACGCTTGTTAAGACTAAAGTTTCACTCCTAAATGTTGTAAAAAATTTTAAATTTGTCGCTAAAATTACACTAACAAGTATTTCTATTAGTTTTATTACACACCTACCATCGAACAAACAAACTCAAGTGCAATTGTATCTTATAAGGTATCATCATTTAACCTTCCCTTACACTTAGGATGAACATTGTCCCCAATGTTCAATTAAAGAATGTAAAAGTAAAACAGGTAAAAGAATGAAAACAAATACTCCCTTGATTCGTTCGGTGTGGATAGTTTGTTAACAAGGTTAGATCTTCCTCCAAGAAAATGAACGTTCAAAGCTTCCCTTCCAGAAATATAAATCATCTTCTTGTCATATATAACCTGAGAAAACAATCAAGGCAACCTCGTGTAAAATCGGCGACAATCTATATATACTAACAAATCCTAGAAAGCAATTTAAGATATAATGCTTGTGGAATGAATGTTTGCAGATTTCCTGGAGTTTATAAAACTAAAGAATCAACAAAAACTTTAAGACTCCGGTTAGAAAAACAAAACTCGCAAAATTTCCAGAATTTTACATGTGACGCCGTCAGAAGTGACCTGCAGAAATCTTTATGTTAAGTTTCCGGAAAATTTCTGGAAAAACTTATGTCCTATTTCCTGGAAAATCCTGCAAAACATCATTATGACTCTATACAAGCATTTGACTCTAACAATTACTAATATACATGTTCATTTAATATTGTGGTGAATCATGATCATTTTCGTTCTTATAAACAAATTTGGGGTTTCCCCTTACACTTAGCTTTTGCAAAATACCTTTATATGAAGTTAAGACGAAGTTAAACAATAAAATAAAGCATTTTCACAATTTTAGTTTGAAATATGATCTACCAACAATAAAAATAAAACATGCATACGGAAACAAATAACATCAAACAAATAAAAATAAAAACACACAAAACATGGGTTGCCTCCCAAGAAGCGCTTTTCTTTATTTACGAGTCTTGTAGCTAGACTCAAGGTCATGGGCTATCACGTGACCTCGTCTCTCGAGATGACGTATCCCATATAATTATGATCCTCGCTATCGGGGTGGTGGTGTTTCAATCGATCGACACTTGTAGTCACCTCCCCTCCTCCTTTACTGCTCAAGGTAGCTATCCCATCTTGGCGTATGCTTTCAATTGTGAATGGTCCATACCACCAGGGACTCGGCTCGTCGGGAGGTACTTTTATCTCTGAATGCCTTAAAAGTACCAAGTCTCCTTCTGAAAATGGTACTTGATTCTCCGTCGGTTGACTACATTCAAACTTGACATGAACTTTATTGCAGCTTTTGCCTCTCTCAGGCTTAGTTTCTTTGTAGCTTTTGATTCTTGTTTCCCATGCAAGGATTTTTTTCTTGAACATGATTAGGCGGTGTGTCAATGTTGTTTTCGAGCTTTCTTTTCATCAGGCTTTCTTGCACACATCGTGGGGTCATAGGAAAGCTAATCTTTCTTTTTCCTGACTTAAGTTCAATTTCCCCTTTTTCATACCTAATGACAGCTCTCGCGGTGGTGAGGAATGGTGCTCCAAGGATTATTGGCATGCACCCACCTCCTTTATCATCGATGATCATGAAATTGACGGGATACATGAACCCTGCAACATTGACTAGTACATCCTCTGCAATTCCCAAAGGATATACATAAGAGTTACCAGCGAAGGATAGCCTAACACGGGTGGTGGCCGGCATTACCGTGGTTAGCTGGGTGTAAATAGTTAGTGGCATAAGATTTACTTCCGATCCTTGATTGGCGAAAGCATCCAGATATTGCAACTTCCCAATGCTGGCTGGTATCTCAAAGTTCCCACAAGCCATCTGCTTAGTAGCCACTTTTTGTATAAGTAGCTTCTCGAATACCGGTCCCCCAGGTAATGTATCATACTCATCTTTCCCCTCTTTCTCCTTCTTTGAAACCAGTTTGGAGGATTGGTTACGCCCGTCACCCTTTATCCAGTTTGTTATGGTATTCTCATTTATATCGTGTTTTAGGTAGTAACCTAGTGATTGGGATTTTGGCGGTTCCTCAATGGTTTGTACACTAGGGGTTTCCTTTTACTCATTATCCTCGTGGACAGTTGTGATAGAGTTAACAAATCGGGTAGTGGGGGTAGCGCTTTCTTTTCTTAATAACATCATTTCAGGGGTTTTTTGGTTTGAGTATTCCTCCACTAGGCTCATCATCTCCTTCATTTTCTCTTGCATCTCCTCCTTTTGTTTATAAAAAGCTTCCTCGAATTTAGCAAGTCGCTCAGAATGGGTTGCCATGTACTCTCTCATTCGAGCTTCGAATTCTGGGCTGAGGTTTTGAGGAGGTGAATAAGGTGGAGCATAATTTTGAAAGGTTTCGACATTCTCTCTAGAGGGTGACTCAGACAATGGTGTCGGAATCATATTTGAGACAGAATTGACTGCTGCCCGTCTGGGACTTAACGGTCTCTTTTGTTTTTCCATGAGATAGTCAACCTTTTTCTCAAGTTTGCAAAGGAGTTCTTCGGAGATTTGAGTGGTTTCCCCAGCTGTCGAGATTGCGTTGATAGCCGAATTTATAACATGAGTAACTTCCCATAATTCATGATTGTCGAAGGCAAGCTCATCAATAATTTCCCAAGATTCCTCGGCATTTTTATCACGCAACCTGCCTCCGGTGGCTCGATCAATGGTGCGTTTGGTGTGAAAGTCGACATGGTCATAGAAGATTTGAACTAATAGCCAAAGATTTACGCCATGATGAGGGACTTTTTGGAGTAAGTCCTTGAAACGATTCCATGCTTCATAGAAAGTTTCACCTTGACGTTGTTGGAACATCAAGATATCATTTCTAAGCATCGTAGTTCTCCCCGGTGGGAAAAATTGAGCAAGGAAACGAGAGGTGAGATCATCCCATGAGGTGATGGATCCCGCGGGAAAACGTTCAAGCCATTGACTAGCTTGATCACGTAGAGAGAATTGGAGTAGACGTAGTCGGGTCGACTCTCTAGTTATAACATCAAGGTCTATGGAATCTACGATTTTAAGGAAATCCTTGAGATGTTGATTAGGATCTTCGGAACGAAGTCCATGGAATGCACATCCGCTTTGCACCAACCGGATGGTGTCGGATCGCAAGGGGGACACATTGGCTCCTTGGGTGAGCTCAATGGTGTTTCGATAGCCTTAGTGGCTAGGACGGGAATACTCTCCTAAATTTCGGGGCCTAGGAGGTTGGTTTGCTAGTGGTTAGTTTTGTGGGTGGTTTTGAAGTGGTGGGTTGATGGGTTCAAAGATATTACTACCTTCCATGATGTCGGATGGTAATGGTTACGAACAAAGAAATAAGATAAACTAAAGAAAACCTAAAAATAAAAATTAAAATCTTACTAGAAAGGAATCTAGCAAGTAGACCTAATAAAAAGAAATCCTAACCTAGACAATAACTATTCCCCGGGCTGCGGCGCCAAAAACTTGATACATGGGAATTGCGCCCTCGCAACAGGTTTTACCTCTCAAGGGATCTTGAGAAGCTTACAACCCCCACCAGGCAGTGTACCTGATCGTTGTAGTATAGTATAGTGACAAGTATCAGGGGATTGATCGTTCAACTCAGGAATAGTGTCGCTAGGATTAGAAAGCCTACTAAACTAGGTCTAGAGGTGAGGGATGATTCTTTTTGTATTTTTATATTTTATGGAAAGCAAGTAAAATCTCGGGTTTTGAAGGAGTGGGCGGAATTAGTTGCTAGTCAACTAAACCAATAAACTAAAGATGCAATCAAAATAAAATAAAAGAAATGAAAATAAAACTATTATACTAATGTGGTGGAAACAATAATGAGAAAAGTTGTGTTTACTTAGATTTCATTACTCCCTAGATATCTTTTACAGGTTGATTAGCTTGTTACAATTGCATGGATGACGGGTTATATTCCTTAATACTAGTCGTAGGGCCGTGTACAATATTCCCTAACTCTATAAGATCCTACTTCACTCCTATGTCGAGCCATTAGAAGCTCCTAACATGGGATCATTAGAATTCTCTTATGCATTAAATACAACCAAAAATCGTAGTACACCTCCGATCATGTTTCTTAAGACATTCAAGCAAGTTACCAATGGAAGTCTGCCAGTTTTCTTAAGCGTAACATCGAATACAGTCATCCGTAACAATTATAAACAAACAATCAACCCATAATCAACATCTAGGTTTCACTACATCTAAGCAAACACAATAAAAACCTAGCCTAGCATGTTAAAGAGAAGACAAGCATAAGATATAATCACACAACACATAGACATATTGAATGATTTGAATAAGTACTTATCTTCAATTGAACATGGAAGAATCAAGGGGTTGAAACCCTTGAAAAATAGCAGGAAAATTCGTCTAGGGTTTTATTCCCTCAAAGTTGCACACCAATGAATGAAAATTAGAAAACTATATATAGATTTTACACCTTGACGGCGTCACATTATAGCTTGTGACGCCGTCAACTCGCCGCCATGATGAAATTCGTATTGCCTAGATCCATTCCTGACGCCGTCATGTAGAAAATCACTCTGGGCTGTCACGTGTAATTGGACCCTGACGGCCTAGGTGACGCCGTCAGGCCAATATGCCTAAAAACATTCTGGATCGTCACGTGTATTTTCCACTTCCACCTCTTTTGCCACTCTTGACGCCGTCACTTGTAGAACCTTGACGCCGTCAGGTACTATTCCAGCAAGGAATTTTGAGACTTAGCCGTTTTCTTCACTTTTATGCTCCAAAAACGTCCAAAATGCTTCCTTTTCCAGATTTCTCTACAAAAGTACCTAAAATGACAAAAGGAATGATTTAGGGCAATATTTGATCAAATAATCTCGAATTCGGGCTTAAATGACCCATTAAAAGCGGTACACTTTTCGCCTCATCAGCTTACATTGTCTTAAACAAGGAAACAATGGTCTTCGAAGAATCACTCAACGTGACGTTCGCTGAAAGTCCCCCTCCATCTAAAACATCACCTTTGGTAGATGATGATTTGGATGAAGAAAACGCCATAGTTGAAAACATGAAAAACCTAGACATATCTCAAGAAACCATCAAAACAGGTGAAACTTCAAATGTTAAAGAATCTAAAAGCCACCCTTTAGATAATGTCATAGGAAGCCTAAACCAAAGAACCCTTAGATCACAAGTTCAAAAATATAGCAACTTCTTTTGTTTTGTTTCAATCATTGAACCTAAAAATGTCAATGAAGCATTGAAAGATGAAAGTTGGATCATCGCAATGCAACAAGAATTAAACCAAGTTAAGTCTAATGATGTTTGGATGTTAGTACCACGACCTAAGAATGTCACAATAATAGGGACTAAGTGGGTATTTAGAAACAAACTAGATGAAAATGTTATTGTATCTAGGAACAAAGCTAGGTTAGTCGCACAAGGCTATAATCAACAAGAAGGAATTGATTATGACAAAACCTATGCACCCGTAGCTAGACTTGAGTCCATTAGGATATTACTCGCATATGCATGTGCATTAGATTTTAAGTTGTTCCAAATGGATGTGAAAAGTGCATTCCTAAACGGTCTCATGAATGAGGAGGTATATGTTGCACAACCTCCAGGATTCATTGACTTCGAGTACCCCGAGCAGGTTTATAAACTAAAGAAAGCTTTATACGGTTTAAAGCAAGCCTCTAAGGCTTGGTATGATAGGTTGAAAGCTTTTCTTCTTAAGCATAAATACTCGATGGGAATGGTAGATAACACTCTTTTCACCAAGAAGAAAGATTCAAACATCATAATCGTCCAAATATATGTTGATGACATTATATTTGGTTCAACTTGTCAAGACATGTGTGATGAATTCTCGAGAATCATGCATAACGAGTTTGAAATGAGTATGATGGGCGAGCTTAACTTCTTCCTTGGACTACAAATAAAAAAATTAGATGATGGAATATTCTTTAATCAATCCAAATATATTAAGGAAATGCTTAAGAAATTCGGACTAGAAGATACTAAACCTATGAAAACCCCAATGGCTACGGACACAAAGCTCACCAAGGATGAAGAGGGTGAATCTGTAGATAGTACTAAGTATAGACGTATGATAGGAAGTTTATTGTACCTAACGGCAAGTAGGCCCAATATCATGTTTAGTGTCTGCCTTTGTGCTCACTTTCAAGAAGATCCCAAATCTTCTCACTTAGAAGCGGTTAAACGTATCTTCCGATACATTAAAGGCACTATGCACTTAGGATTATGGTATCCTAAGGGGACCGGCATAGAAACTGTCGTTTACGCCGACTCTGATCATGTGGGAGATTATGTGGATCGAAAAAGTACTAGTGGCATTTGTACCTTCATGGGTTGTTGCTTAACTTCTTGGTTCTCCAAGAAACAAATGGCACTAGCTATCTCCACAACCGAAGCCGAATATGTAAGCGCCGGAAAGGCATGTCAACAAGCACTATGGATGAAACAAGCTCTCATAGACTATGGTATTACACTTGATGACATTCCAATCATGTGTGATAATAAAGGAGCAATAGATTTAAGTAAAAACCCCGTGCAACACTCTCGTACCAAACACATTGAGATTCGTCACCATTTTCTTAGGGATAATGTGCAAAAGGGTAACATATCTATTGAAAAAGTGCCAACTGAGGAAAACATAGCTGATATCCTTACTAAACCACTTAAGCGTGAACCATTCTTTTATCTTCGATTAGGATTAGGAATGATGGAACACTTATCTCCTTAGACTTCATAGTTAAAGAATGCCTTCTAATATGAGTCTATGATTCTCTTGCGCACAAAAATTAAAAATTGGGGAAGTAATTATCACATTTTATTAACAACTATTATTGCATGATAATAAGAGAACTTGATTTTGTGCATAAAAACCCCAATTCATGTGTTCAAAATCTTCTCACGATTAGGAAAAATCAATTTTTCTTGCATTGTTAATACAATTCAAAAACGTTTTTCCATGCATGCATGATGCGCTCAATTCCTTTATCGGATCATGTAACAAATATGTTGTCCGACATGGAAAGATGAGCAAAATTGAAATTAGGAGACTTTGGATTATCTCTTAGGATTTTTCTTCTCTTTTAGGGTCAAGATAATCACATCTCCACATATGTTTCATATAGGCTCACACTAGAAACATTTTCTGAAAACTGATAAACCTTCTGGTGGCGGTCCTTTATCTACCCACGGTCCCATAAGTGATAAGGGACCGTCCACCTATTTGAAGGACCGTCCATCTATTTGTGAGTCGTTAATTGCTTTATGCTCCTGCATGTTTGACTTGCCTATTCTTAGGTCTTGTGGACATTCCTAATTTGCTTAAGCATTACTTGAATTAATCTAACCAAGCATGCATGCTATACTATTCTTGATACCTTCATCCTCTATTTAAACCACCACCTCCTCCATCCATTGCCATGGCATAACCTTTCCTCTTCTCAATGTCATCCAACAAAATGCCATCCCCTAGAAAACCAAGAATATCGGTCAAACCCATATGGAGGAAGAAACAAAGCCTTGGAAATTCACACAATAACCATGTCAATTCCAATCCCACATCACATAATGAGGCATCATCTTCATCTTTCTCCTTCTTTGCCTCTCAACCACAAAATGGGCCACCATCAACTCACAATGAGTATACAAACCCGACTCCACAAGATCATTCATTAACACCTTTGTTTCCACCTCAAATGACAAATGTCAACTCCCTACACTCCATCAAAGCTCAAGAATTCTCAAATCTTGTTTATTTGAGCCTCCTCAATATCATCCTATCCTAAAAACTTCATCCTCCAACTATGTCTCATCCCACTCTTGCCCAAGTGGATGCCCATGGGGGTTATTGTGCTTGTTGCATCTACAATCACAACCACTTTCAAAAGATAAAGAATGATCTTGACTACATCATTTCCATCCTCTTGTCATCCGGGTTTCTCCAACCCTACCCAAAAACTCATCTCCACCTTGCGGTCGCAAGTTCTAGGCAAGCATGCATGATCACTAATAAAACCGGACTCAACATGAGATTTCCTAGGAGATTAGACTAGGATTATGCTTGTAAACTCATGTTGTAAATGTCATATGAATGACATTATTCTTGTCTTTTAATGGATGATCTATTTTATGCATGAATTGTTGAAATATTGTTACAAATAATCTTCCTTCCGGCGGTCCCTAATCGAAATGGCGGTCCCAAACTTTAAAGGACCGTCGACCCATTTATGGGACCGTCCTCAGTATATGTTTATCCTGCCCTCTCTTATCTTTTCTGCAGGATTTCTATGTTTGCTTGCATGTTTCTTCTAATATAATTGCAGCTTTATTCCATCGATCGATTCCCGCGTGTCCTCATCAAGGGGGAGCACTAAGCTAGGGGGAGTCATCATCATACCGTGGATTCCATTTCTTCTACGAAGCCTTTTTGATTCTACAAAAAGGGGGAGAACAAAACGAGACTCGTTTTAAAACTCATTATTGCCTAGTTTTATCTAAAATGAGTTTATATTTTGTAATCATCAAAAATGGGGAGATTGTTAATACAAATAATGTCAAAAAACGTCATTTGCATTAATCGGTCTCTACTAGTTTTGATAATCACAAAATACAAACACACGTTACATAAAACTACGACTAATAAGTTTTTAATCGGGAAAACTCGTTTTCATCATCAACATCACTTAAGGTATGTAGAAACTTCTACCAACTTGTGTATGTGATCAAAGGATTTAAAAACTTTACATTTTCATGTCACAAACATTTTTACAAAAGTATTTTTGTATAATTTAAAGAAATGTTTTATTAAGAAAATGTTTTCGAAATTCAAAATCATAACAGCCATATTTCCCACTCAAAACCGACAACAAAACTTCACCAGATAGTTTTTCAACACGTCAGGACAAAACGGGGAGCGTCTGTCTGGACGGTCCCTTAAATAAGGCGGTGGTCCCTTATCGATAAGGGACCGTCTGGCATTTAAAGGACCGTCGCCTCTCTCCTGACGCCTATAAATACAGAACTGTTTTCCTCCAGAAATCTTCACCTCTTATGCACCAAAACCTTCTGTATTCCGAAATTCTTTCTTAAACATACTCTTTGGTCACATTATCAAGTTCTAGTTGTTTACAAGTGATCACACTCATCTTTCCTCTAAGTGCAAGAGAAGAACATTCGTTGTAATCAAGAAACGAAGTGTTGAAGAAGAGTTTTGCTCATCTCATCTTATTGTTGCGGATTTATCATTTCTTTCATTCATTGTTTCGTGTATGTAATAGGACTTGAGTGCAAGTCTTATATTGTGTATTGTGTTGTATCGTGCCATCGTGTTGGTACGAGGTGTGAAGCCACGTGGGCTTTGGTAGATTGGTTCTAGCTAAGATTAGGACTCGACATTCCGCTTAGTGTCGTTAAACTTGGTGTAAGCTTGTGTAAGGTTTGTTCCGCCATAAGGGAGCGTGTTGATATAGTGTTTGTGAAACTCTCGAGTGTGAGACTCGAGGAGTGGAGTAGGGACGAAGGAGTGAGCTTCGTGGCCGAACCACTATAAATCTTCGTGTGCCGGTTTGATCTTTCCTTTCTTTATCTTTACTTGTTTATTTATCATTGCTTATATTTATAGTTGTGTTGATTTCATGTAAGCTTCGAATCGAACCTTTTTGTCAAACAAAATTTGTAAAGTCAATTTTATAAAAACGTGATTAATAACGGTGAAACTATTCAACCCCCTTCTAGTTTCTACAGAGATCATAAAAATTCTCACTAAAAATGGAAAACTGATAAACTAAGAAATTTTTGACTTTTTTAGAAAAACTCTAAGTTTGACTTATATGAGATTTGAGTGACTCCTACTTACTGAAAATGAAGTTTTAAGCTAAAATGAGATGAGATTAAGCTATTGCAACTACTTACGAACTAATTTGAGTGATAAAATAACCTAAATATTCAACAGTGACTGGAAACAAGGGATTTAAAGTGAATTTTGACTTTCTTGCAAATGACCTGTTGATTTTATGACCTAACTATGCTAATATGTCATATTAAAACTTGTTTCAACCATAAATATCCACAAAAACACACTCTGAGTCCAAAAACTCAGCAAAACCAAACAACCCTTGATGATCACTGATTTCTGATTTTCACTACACAAGGGTGATTCAGGGTATGATATTGATCCATAAGGTTAAAACATGATAGTATATGATCATTTAAGTATAAGAACACCAACAACAACAGCAAAATACAGATGAATCACTAATATGCTTATTTGGACAATGAAAATGAGAAATATGAGCAACTATGAATTTCAAAAAACAAGTAAGTGATTTAAAGCAATATACTAACTAGCATACATCAAATAAGCATAAAAGTACAGAGATGATTAGCTAATAAGCACTTCTACAGTGATTTGATAAAATTGAGAAAAAGGCTTACAAATTACATCCAAGCTAATAAAATGGAACCAATGACCAAAATTACCACCTAAAGCTTCCCAAGAAGCACTATTACCAAAGCAATCCAAAATATACCTTGCTCCTTTGCTTCTTCTTCCTTCTACACTGATTTTTTATTTTTACACTATTTTTTTGCATTTTTTGTATTTTTTTGATATTGTTAACTACACTGGCTTAAATGCTTTGAAAGCTTTGAAAAGCTTTTAATTGAGCTTAAATGAACTTAATGGATCACTAATCAACAACTTTTAACAACTTTAAAGTAAAAATGGAATTTTCACTAAAAATTAGTAAACTTGAATTCAAACTGAAAACTTGGAATTTTATTAAACAAAGTTGAAATTACACTTATAGAAACTGAGATTACACCTTAAAAACTAAGTTTATTTACTGAAAAAGTAAATTACACTAGAACGACATGCTACACTATTCTACAAACTACATGTTCTGGTCTTCTCCTTCTTTCTTGATATATAGTGCTTTTTAGGGTTCCTGGAAGTTATCTGCAACTTTCCCACATCTTTTATTGACCATTGGATGGGTCAAAGTGATCCTGACCTTCAAATTGCAAATTGGCGCCAAAATATCTCATAGGTTGCTTGGAGCATTTTCAAGGGAAATAAATTCCTCTTGGATGGTTGTGGTGAGAGTCTAGGGGTGTAAACGAGTCGAGCTTTTAGCGAGCTACTCGAGCTCGAGCTCGTTTAACTCGAGCCGAGCTTGATAATTTTCGATCTCGAGTCGAGCTCAAAAAAAATGTCGAGCTCGAATAATTTCACGAGCCGAGCTTTTAAAACTGGTATTTAGCTCGGCTCGTTCGAAAGCTCGTTTAGTTATTCGAGCCGAACGAGTTACTCGAGCTAAACGAGCCGAACGAGCTAATCGAGCTAAATATATAGTTACAAAATATTTTAATTATAAATTTTTAATTACTATTAGTATTATAGGTTAAAAACCAAAACTAATAATATGTTAACCTTCAATCACATCAAAGATCTACACTTTAGTTTATATATAAAATATTAATTTTAACTAGTAAGCTTGAGCTTTTGTTTTTATAGACCCCACATTATTTTCCTTTTGTTTCACTCATCCAATGTTGGATGTGAAATAGAATATTTTTTCTTTTCGTTTTTCATTCAAGCTTATAAGTATTACTTTAGATTAAGCATTAGAACAATTTTTATAATTGTAAACGAGCTTTCGAGCTCAAGCTTGAGTAAATAAACGAGCATATCAAGTTCAATCTTCTATACGAGCATTTTAAACTTGAAAGTTAGTTTATTATAGGATTACAAAAAAAAGTTAAAAATATTAAACGAGCTTCGAGCTCGAGCTCGAACAACAAAAAAATATTTGAGCTCGAGCTCGAGCAAATTCTTAAAAGTTTATTCGAGCTCGAGCCGAGTAGTTAATAAACGAGCCTAGTTCGTTTAGGCCAAAACTCGACTCGGCTCGGATCGTTTACACCCCTAGGTGAGATAGTGGGTGAGAGTTGGTGGTGAGGTGGAAGCCAAGTGGTGGTAAAAACCACCCTGGTTTTGTTCAGTGAGGTGGAGGAGGGAAGGAATGACAAGGGTGGTTTTATTTTAAACGGGGTGTTGGGTTTATTTTTGGGCCAGGGGAAGTTGGGCCAAGGGATTGGATTGGGTAAATGGGTTTAAGGATTGGGATGGGTTTTATTTAATGGGGTGTTGGGTTGGGTTGTAGTAATAAAACAAGGTCCGGTTGGTTTTAGTAGTTAAAAGCACAAGGACCAAAATTGTCATAAGCTGAAAATTGAAGGGCCTGTATTGCCATCTTTCCAAAGTTTTCCAAAGGACTAAACTTGCCAAGTTTCACTTATCCAAGGACCATTTTTGATTATTTTCCAAAATTACATTTCCAGGGGTATTTTCTGACAAGTTTGAAACTTGAGGGACTTGTTTTGCCAATTCTTGAAAATTATCATTCAAGGACCAATATTGACAACTTTTGATTTCCCAAGGACTTCAGTTGTCATTTCTTCAAAAATAAACCTTTAGGGACTAATTCTGCAGTTTTTGAAACTTGAGGGACCATTTATGCCAAATGTCTGAAAATGTAATCCAAGGGCCAGAAATGTCATTCCTTGATTCCTGGGGGACTGTTGTTGACTTTTCTTCAAAATAAATCTTCCATGGACCAATTCTGACAATTCTTGAAAGTTGAGGGACTAATTTCGCCAATTATGCAAACTTTGCTCGTTTTTCATCTGTTTTCAATCCTTTTGTACCTGAAACACATAAAAACACATTCCAAGGATATTTGCAGTATTATAAGGCATATCTATGTGTTTTCAGCTATTTTTGTAGTTTAAATGGGACAAAAATGATGAGTATTTAGAGACTCATCAATCTCAAAACAACATTTTTAAGTTTGTAGGATATATTGGTATTATCTTTAATTTAGATACAAAAGATTGTATTAGTATATGACTGTTTTGCGGCCTAATCCAGCATTAAAGGAAATTGAGTTTAAAACCTTGACGGATTTGAGACCAAATTTTTGATATAGGTCAAGTTTTGTTTTGATTGGATCCAGTAAACTGAAAGCTCGTTGCACAAACATAGTCACCCTATGAACTCAGGAGGCATAATTTTAGTAGAACTAGGTTCAAGGGCGGAGCTTAGTGGAGCTTGAGGAGGGGTGGCCGCCTAGGAAAAATACGTGTAGCGTACTTTGCTTTGTATTTTTATGTTAAATGAGTATGGCGACCCGTGCATTGCGGCATTTTTTTTTTCTTCTTCTTCTTATTCTTTTTTTTTTGTTACATATGTACTTTGTCATATGGTTTCCTTAACGGTTTATATTTATATTTTTTTAAAAAGAAAGTTGTGATTATTTAATCATTTTTAACGGAAAAAAGAAACATGATGTATTGAAAATAGGAATTCATAAAAGAATATATAAACACATGAACAAATAACGAAACATAATACATTAAACAAACTTTAAACATCCATGTTTGTACTACACGAGGTTTTTAGCCCGCGCGTTGCCGCGGGGTATTTGTATATGTTAGTTTATGCGGCCAGAAAAAAGGGGTCCAAAGTCGAACCATTTTTATCAATACTATTGTCAAATAATGTTAGAGATGCCAAATCGTCACATAGCACATCGCCTTTGGACAGGGAAAAAAAACCTCATTCATTGCCACAGTTCAATTCATTTCAAGATTAGAAACACAAGTAGCGTAACATTACAACCATAAGAATTAGAGAATCTAAAAACACTTGTACTCAAAGTAAAACATGCCTGCATAGGCTTTCAATTGCTTGGAACAAACAACAATTCTCTAATGAAAGCAATTATTCCTAGATTATGTCCCAAGGCATAAGTAAACTTAGTTACTAACGCAAGGCCCATCATTTGAGAACTATAAATGTCGAGTCTGGCATCGAAGGAACACGGTCCAGAAGCTGAAATACTTTACTACTTGCTCCTACAGATTTGATTAGTACTCACTTTGATTAGCATTCAACTGCAATGAAGTTTGAAAAATACTGAGGATGAAAGGCATATATTTACCACGCTTGAAGGACCAAGAGTTGCATCAGATTTCATGCTCTAACAAAGAACAACATAACCCATTTTCGCTTTAAAGTAGGGATGAGCATGGTACTGGTCCCGTACCGATCCCGTACCGAATTAGTGGTATTGATTTTTTCCTGAGCATAAATAAGTGGTACTGGTACCGTACCGAACAGGATTCGGATACCGGTACCGGTACCGGGAAATCGGGTTTTTCCCCTTTTTTTCGGGAATTTCCCGATTTGGTACCGGTCCTGTACCGAATTAGTGGTCCCGAGTTTTTTTCCTCATTATTTCGTAGTACCAGTACCGTACCGTATATCGGGAATCGGTACCGTTTTCTGGTTCGGTTCCGGGATTCGGTTCGAAATGCTCATCCCTACTTTAAAGATAGCCCTTGTTTGCCACATTAAGAGATAACTGCCAATGCCTTTAACCTGTGAGAAAAAGAAAAGAAAACAAGCAAATAAGAGCTATCATTTTTGTTAGTAAATGAATCAGTAAGATACTTGTACATTTGTATAGTTTCCTATATATTTTAAACACAGGATAAGAGAAAATACACAAATAGTGCCCGGTACGCCACATCTTTGGTGGTAAGGCAACCATTAGCATTGACAAATAGGCGGTTAAGATTATTTCTTCAATTTGTCTAACAATCTTTAGAAAACATTAAAAATGCTAATATACAATTAAAATAAGGTTACTCAAACACCCTTTTACTAACACTTATTTATCTCATTGAATATAAGCTGATACATTTAATACAGCATGTTTTGTTGATCCTTAAGCAAAATCATAATGCTTCTAGTTCCATCTAATTATTGCATATTGATGAGTTTCTAAAAACTCATCATTTCTGTTCCATTTTAAATATGAAAACAGTTAAAAACACACAGAAATACTACATAATACTACAAATATCTTTGGATTGTGTTTTTATATGTTTCAGGTGCAAAAGGATTGAAAACAGATGAAAACCGGACAAAGTTCTCACATTTAGCTAGTAATGTTGCCTTTTTACGTTCAAAGAGTCGGCATAATAACCGGGACTTTGAATATTGAGGACAATATTCAATTCTAAGTGTGGGGGGGGGGGGGGGGAGAAATTCTTGCGAATTTGATTATATTACCCCCGTTTTTGGCCAAATTTTAATTTTTTTTCATTTGGTGTTAGTACTGTGCACTAACACAACAAATGGTTATCAGTCCACCATGTCTAATCCACATAAGGACTGGCTAATCCGAGAGCAAACGGCTCTTGGTAAAGATATCTCAAATCCGTTTATGGCTGACAATTTGCCAAAAATTGTATGGTATTCAACTCACCATATCCTTAAAAGTAAAGAGTTGGCTAGTCCAGAAGCAAACGGCTTTTGGTAAAGACAAATCAAATCCGTTTACAGCTGATGATTTGCTCAAAATCATATGGTTATCAGTGTACCATAGTTCTTACTTGAACTGAAACATTTGGCTACTCCAGAAGTAATGGCTATTGGTAAAGAGACAACAAATCCATTAAATTTTGAAAACGGGTTGTTATTGGATTATAGATTGCTAGGGACTAGCAATAGTTTAGTGTGGGGGATTGATGAGTCTCTAAATACTCATTATTTCTGTTCCATTTAAAATACGAAAACAGTTAAAAAAACACACATAAACACTAAATAATACTATAAATATCTTTGGATTGTGTTTTTATATGTTTCAGGTGCAAAAGGACTGAAAACAGATGAAAAACGGACAAAGTTTACACAATTGGCAGAATCAGTCCCTGAACTTTCAAGAATTGTCAGAAATGGTCCCTGGGAAAATTATTTTGAAGAAAAGTCAACAACAGTCCCCCCAGGAATCATGAAATAATAAATTTTACCCTTGAAGTTCAAAATTGCACAAATGACAAAACAGGTCCCTCAAGTTTCACAAATGACAGTTTTAGTCCCTGGAAGTTCATTTTGGAAGAAAAAGTCAAAAATGGTCCTTGGGAATTCACAAGTTATCAAGTTTGACCCTTGGATAAAAAGTTTGAGGAAATTACAAAATTGGTCCCTGAAGTTTCAAAAATGGCAAAAACAGTCCCTGGGCATTAAAAATTGGAAAAACTTACATCTATGGCCCTTGTACTATTTATCTTGGCAAATCAAGTCCTTATTGATAACTTTTGGAAAATTTCACTTTTTACCCCTCAACTTTGAAAATTGGCAAAAATGGTCCCCGGGTATTTTATTTTGGAAATTATAAATTATGGTCCTTATACTATTTATACTTGGCATGAAAGGAACCTTTAAGAAGTTTGGATGAATTACATTTCAGGTCCATAATTTTCAGAATATTACATAAAAGGTCCTTGGGCTTAAAATCATTACAAACCAAATAGATCCAAGATATTATCAAAATCCATATTCCAAATCCAAAAATAAACCCACCAAACATAACCTGGTTCTAATCCATTTCACCCAAGCCCAAACAAAAAAGCCCAAAACCTACCCTTTTGATATCAAACGGGGTTGACCCGCGTTGACCCTCCACCTCCACCTTCTTCAACCTTCACCCTGCTACTACTATCCCTGCTCCACCTCCACCTTACACCATCTCCACCTCACAACATCCCTGTCACTCCCTAAACTAAACCCATTCCCCTGGTTTTGCACCAGGGGAGGACACATGCCAAAGCTACTACCTCTGCCACCCCCTACACCCTGCAATCTCTTACACCACCACCCCTAGCTCACTCTTACAATCCAATTTGTCCCCTCAATCATCACAAGACATCTCAAATGCATTTAATGCACAAAAATCGGCTACAAGTTACCTGTTTTGATTTTGGCGCCAAAACAGTTTCAAAGGCTAGGATGAGTTTAAAGGCATCAATGGTCAAGATTAAAGGTGGGATTTGACTGGAAGACCAAGTGGAACTCAAATGGTCAATAAATAGCAGCAGATGAGCAAGATTGAAGGGTACCAATAAATTAGCTTTGGTCACTTAGTTTTAGTTTTACTGCTTTCTTTAATTTCAAGTCATTTAAATGCTTTTAAGTGTTTTGTTACACACTGACAATGTATAACAAACCTTATTTACAGTTTAATTGCAATCTATCTTTAAATTTCAAGTTTATACTTAATTCGTACCTTTAAATTCAAGTCATTTAAATTATTGTTGTTTCCTGGACTCTATAGCTAACATAAGCTCCTGACAAAGCTTTACAAGCTTTTAGAAACCTTAAAACATGCTTTAGTCATTAAAATCAAAAATCTTAAAAAAATCAAGAAAATCAATGAAAAATACAAAAATCAGTGTTCATGAAGAAGAAGCTTGGAGCAGGATTGATTGTGGATTGATTGGGTATTAGAAGCTTGTTGGGAAGCTAATAGGTGTAATCTAAACCCTTGGTTCACTGATCTCACTTGATTTCCATTTTGTAAGTTTTTTATTCATTTTTTCAATTTACTGTTCTAGTCTATTATATGCTTAGATTTTCCTGTTTTCATGTTTATTTGTTGTTGTTTAGTGATAATATTGATAAATACTGGTTACTTGTTCATTGGATTAGTTTTTTGCTAAAAATTGAATTTACATAGTATAACTTGCAATTTTGACAAAGATGTGCTTTATGCTTATGTAGTTGATGTTTTATGCTTGAATGATCTTGTGTTATCATATTATAACCAGTGGAATCAGTGTTTAGCCTTTAATCTTTCATTTGCTTTGAAATTAATATTTAGCAGTACTTTAAGGTGTGTTTGGAATTGATGAATTTTTGGTGATTAATTGAGCCTAGGTTGTTATTGATGGTTGATATATGATACTCTAAGTTCCTTAAGGTCAGACAAACCATTAAGCCTATTGTGTACTTATATAAAAGTCAAAATTAACATCTTGGATCACTTACTTGATCACTGTTGGAATTTATAAGTCCATATTCACCATACTAGTGTAAAACTTGTTACTCTAGCTTAATTTAACCTTTAATCAGCTTAATATAACATAATAAGTGTCTAGGATCCATTAGAATTTCATTTAAGTCAACTTTCTAGTTTATAGTAAAAGTCAAAATTCTAGTTAACCTGTTTTTTTGAATAAACTTGGTAATTTCATATAGGATTTAATATTAAGTTTCTGGTTTTGTGCTTTTAGAATTTTGTTATTTTGTTGCTAATCTTTAGTATAGTATTTTTGTTTAATTTTTATTAAGCTTTTAAACTGCTTATTTGGGCTCATCTTTGAGCCACTTTTTCATAAAAGTGCCCTGTGCACAGCTTTGAGAGCCATTCACTTAAGCTCTTAGCTTGTTTATTAGTGCATGTTAGTGTAAGTTAATTGTTGTTTTGATAAGTTTACCATGCTATCTGCTTATGCATGTGCTTAAATTTCCATTTAGTGCTTATTTTAGTGCTTAATTTGCCAAATCAAAACCTCAAAACTTAACAAAGTACACTGAGTAATCAGTGTACTTAGACAAATTTCATAGGCTTATCAAAAGCTTATTAATGGACTTGAGCTTGTGCACTTTAGTTTTCTAGGAAGCTTAGGTTCCCATCTCAAAGGGTTAAAGCTTGTTTTTCACTTTCAAGCTTATTTACTAAGCCTGCTCATAGCTTTTAACTTTGTCCATTTCATTTTGAACACTGAGCAATTCAGTGTACTCATTGCTTTTTCATAAGCCCTTCAAAAGCTCATCTGTGGACCCCACAGGTTGAGCTTGGATTTTTTTGAAAGCCCAGCAAGCCATCTCATCAATTCCAGGCTTATTTTGGCTTTTCAAGCTTATTTGATAAGCTTATTTGGCCCTATAAGTAGCCTGCAGGCCTGGGTGTTTTTCAGTGGCTTGGATTTGCTTATTTCAACTTATTAGCTTATTACATATGCTTTTCTCTTTTCTTTGGCTTATTTTAAGTTCCTATAATCTGTTTTTAGCTTATTATAACTTTAGGATCAGTATATAGCTCATTTGTTGCTTATTTAGTTTTAAAAATCCATTTTGGCTTAAAAAAGCATCTGTTAAGCTAAAAAGCTCACAGAGAGCTTATTTTTGAGTTTTGGAAAAGTTGTTTTTACTAAAGTTGCTTATTATTAGCTTTTTATTAGTTTTGTAAAAAGAAAATTAAAAAAAAAATAGTTTAGGAAGTTTGCAAAAAGTGGGGTTCGAACCTGGGACCTCTAGTATACATGCACAACACCACAACCCCCTTCCATCTGCTTTTGGGCACCAGTTCCGTTGGTATTTGCACTATCTATGTATTTATAGTAAAACTAGTTTAGTTTGCTTATTTATCTGTATTTGCTTATTTAACTGCTTATTAATAAGTTTTAAAACTTTTCAAATTTTTTATAAGTTTCTGTCAGTATATAGTATTTATATAAAAAAATTCATATTTTTATAAATTAGTTTAGTATTTATTATAATTAAAATAGTTTAATTAGGTTTTAAATAATAATAAGTAATTAATTATAAAAATAGCTTATTTATTAGCACTTAGGAAATTTTATATTTTTATAAAGTTTCTGTTATATTAATGTAGTTATAGAAAAAGTTTTTTAATTTTAACTTTCCATTTAGTATTTATTTTAATTAAATTAGTTTAAATAGTTTAATTAAGTTTTAATAGTTTTTAATTAATAAAAATTAAATAAAAAGTCTAAAAAATATTTTTCTTTTTCCATTAATTTTCTTTTATCATTTGGATTCCAAAAATATAAATTTCACATCCGTGGGATTTATATTGGACAGAATTCACGTTTTATTTCGTACGTAAACGTAGTTTTAATTAATCATACGCGTTTTAGGTTTTTAAACGTTTTTAAATAATTTAGGTTTACGTTTTAATTAAAATAGTTTATTTAAGTTATTTTATTTTATAAAACCTTAGTTTAAAACACTAAAACCATTTTCCTGTTCAAAATCACCCGATCACGAATTCGTTTAAATCCAAATTGCACGCCTCGTTGGGACATAACGACCTGAGGATACACTGTACTCCACGGATATATATCTTGACCCTTCTCCCTTGCTGTTTGACTTTATTTGACCACACCCGTGGTTGATAAAACCTGACGGTTTGGGAGAGATCACATATGCTTATAGATTAGATGTCACAGCAATTATCTCGAAATATAAATCATTTCAATCATTTTCGCCAACCGTGATGAAGCGAAAAGTGTACCGCTTTTAGGGGGTCATTTAAGCCCTAAATCGTATTTATTTGATCAAATATTGCCCTAAATCGTTCCTTTTGTCATTTTAGGTACTTTTGAGAAGAAATCTGGAAAAGGAAGCATTTTGGACGTTTTTGGAGCATAAAAGTGAAGAAAACGACAAAGTCTCAAAATTATGCTGGAAAGTACCTTTGACGGCGTCAGGAATTTCCCCAGACGGCGTCATGGCTTGGCAAGAAAAAGGTGGATATGAAAATTACTCATGATAAGCCAGAGAATTTTGCATGAAAAATCTGACGGCGTCACCCTTTAATCTGATCAAGGTCGTCACGACTTAATTTAAAGAGGGACGGCGTCAAGCCATAATCTGACGGCGTCAAGCCTTGATAAGCCAGAACGGATTTTGGAGGTCTAAAGAGGGACGGCGTCAGGAAGGCCATCCGGGAACCCTAAAAGCGGCGAGGTGACGGCGTCAGAATCTACAACGTGACGCCGTCAGCCCTTAATCTCTATATATAGTTTTGCAATTTTTTTGTCATTAGGGTGGAACTTTGTGTGTGAAAAACCCTAAGACGATTTTAGCAGCTTTTTCAAGGCTTTTTGCCTTGAGATCTTCCATGTTACATTGAAGATAAGTTATCAATTAATCATTCAATATGTCTATGTGTTGTTTGATTCTATCTTGTTCTTGTCTTTTGTTTAACATGCTAGGCTAGAGTTTTCTTGTGTTTGCTTAGATCTAATGAAACCTAGCTATTGATTGTTGGTTATTAGTGTGTTATTAGTTGTATTGGATGATTGTTCATCTATGTTAGGCTTAAGAAAACTGGCTAACTTCCTATACGGTAACTTGCTTGAACGTCTTAAGAAACATGAACCAATGCGTACTAAAGGTTTTTATGGTTGTATTTAATGCATGAGCGAATTCTAGTGATCACATGTTAGGAGCTTCTTAGCCGGCTCGACATAGGAGTGAAGTAGGAGTTCATAGAGTTGGGGAAGTACGTACGCCACCCCACGATTGGTATTAAGGAATACACCCGTCATCCACGCAATTAATACACACTAATCAACCGGTAAAAGATAGTTAGGGAGTAAGGAAATCTAAGTAAACACATTTCTCTCCATATAAGTTTCACCACATTTTCATTTTCTATTATTTTATTTTATTTGCATTCGTAGTAACTTGGGTTAGTTGACTAGCAACTAATTCCGCCCACTCTTTCAAACCCGAGATTTTACTTGCTTTCATAAAAAATATAAAAATATAAAAAGAATCTTCTCTCACCCTTAGACCTATTAGAGTAGTTTTTCATACCTAACGAACACTATTCCCTGTGGAGAACGATCAATCCCCCGTACTTACCACTACACTATACTACATCGGTCAGGTACACTGCCTGGTGGGGTTGTAAGCCTCTTAAGATCCCTTGAGAGGTAAAACCTGTTGTAAGGTTGCAAAACCACGCATCAAGTTTTTGGCGCCGCTGCCGGGGAATAGTTATTGTTTATGTTGAATTTTTATTTTTATAGGTCTACTCACTAGATTCCTTTCTAGTGAGATTTTTTTTTTATTTTTCTAGGTTTTCTTTAGTCTATCTTTTTTCTTCGTTTCTTTGTTCGTAACCATTACCATCCGACATCATGGAAGGTGGTAATATCCTTGATCCCAACAACCCACCACAACAACCACCACAACCTCCTAGAGCCCGTACTTTAGGAGAGTACTCCCGTCCTAGCCACCATGGTTATCGAAACACCATTGAGCTCACTCAAGGAGCCAATGTCACTCCCTTGCGATCCGACACCATCCGGTTGGTGCAAAGCGGATGCGCATTCCATGGACTTCGTTCTGAAGATCCTAATCAACATCTCAAGGACTTTCTCAAAATCGTTGATTCTATAGACCTTGATGTTGCCACTCGAGAGACGACCCGACTGCGTCTCTTTCAATTCTCTTTGCGGGACCAAGCTAGTCAATGGCTAGAACGTCAACCCGCAGGTTCCATCACCTCTTGGGATGATCTCACCACTCGTTTCCTTGCTCAGTTTTTCCCACCAGGAAGAACTACCAAGCTAAGGAAGGATATCTTGATGTTTGAACAACGTCGAGGCGAAACCCTCTACGGAGCATGGATTCGATTCAAGGACTTACTCCAAAAAGTCCCTCATCATGGCATAAATCTCTGGCTTCAAATCCAAATCTTCTATGACCATGTTGATTACCACACCAAGCGTGCCATCGATCGAGCCGCCGGGGGCAGATTGCGCGACAAAAGTGCCGAGGAATCATGGGAGATCATTGATGAGCTTGCATCCGACGATGATGAATTGTGGCAAGTTTCCCACGACGTACGCTCTGCGGTCAAGACATATTCATCGCCCGATACAGCCAATCAAATCACTGAGGAAAGTGTTAGTGAACTTGAGAAAAGGGTTGCATATCTTATGGAAAAGCAAAAGAGACCCTTAAGTCCACAAAAAGCAACAATTAACTCGGTCTCAAGCGTTAAGAAAATACCATTGTCCGAATCACCCCGTAGGGAAAATACTAAACCATTCCATAAGCACGCTCAACCCAACTCACCACCTCAGGAACTTAGTCCAACATTCGAAGCTCGAATGAGAGAATACATGTCAAAACACTCCGAACGGTTGGCAAAATTTGAGGAAGCCGTCTACAAACAAAAGGAGGAAATGGAGGAGAAGATGGCGGAGATGATGAACCTTTTGAAAGAATACACAAATACAAAAGCTCCTAAAAATGTGCTAGTGCGAAAAGATGTTGAAGTTCCCAACACTAAATGTATTAATGCCGTCTCCGTCGTCCAAGAGGGCGAAAATGATGGAAGAGGGAAGTTGATAACTATGGAAGTTAACAAAATTGACCTCGTCCCACTTAATGACGGAAACACCAATGCCTACACATGCGATTCCGACAAGGGAAAAGAGGCACCCACTGAGAAGCGCCAATTGGAAGAACCACCAAAGCCACAACAAGTGAGGCATTACTTGAAGCACGAAATAAACAAGAAAACCATAAACGATTGGGTGGGAAACTATCGACGTACTCATCTACCCAACAAGGAGTCCAAGAGGATGGAACCGGATGATGAATCCGACACATTACCCGGAGGGCAATTATATGAGTGCCTCATAAGACAAAAGTTAGTGGAAAAGCAGGAATTCTACGGGGTCTTCGAAATACCATGCAGCATTGGAAAACTCAAGTATCTTGATGCGGTAGCTGACCAAGGTTCCGACGTAAATTTGATGCCTTTATCCGTTTATGTACAGTTAACCGACGAACTGCCATCCATCACCCGTACTAAACTCTCATTTGCAAAACATTCTTATGAGTACCCGTTAGGAATTGCGGAAGATGTGTTGGTCAACGTTGCCGGATTCCTGTATCCGGTCGACTTCATGATTATTGAAAGAAATGACATGAATATGCCAATAATCCTTGGGGCACCCTTTCTCGCGACCACTAGGGCACAAATCAATTACGAAAAAAGTACCATCCAAATGAAGAAGGGGAAGAAAACAATAAACTTCCCAACGATCCCACGACATATACGAGATATTGCTCTACAAAAGAAGATGGAGGCGAACCCCAATATAATCTGTGGTAACGTTCGAGAGAAAATCCTTGCATGGGAGGCAAGGATTAAGAATTACAATGAAATGGAGATTAGAGAATGTAAAGGTGGAAATAACGATTATATTGAGGCTGATGAGATGACCAATAACCCCGTTGAATTTACAAAAGGAGACTCAGTGCTCCTAAGGCATTCAGAAACAAAAGCACCTACCGATGAACCAAGTCCCTGGTGGTACGGACCATTCACAATTAAAAATCTACACCAAGATGGGGTAGTACGCTTGACCAGCAAGGGAGGAGGTGAAGTGATAGCGAATGTCGAGCGATTAAGACACCACCACCCTAATAGCAAGGATTATATCTATCAGGGATACGTCATTATGAATGATGGAATCACGTAATGTACGTGACTTTGAGTCTAGCTACAAGACTCGTTAATAAAGAAAAGCGCTTCTTGGGAGGCAACCCAAGTTTTATTTGCTTTGTGTGTTTATTTATTTGTTTGTTTGATTTTATTTGTTTCCGTATGTATGTTTAAATTTTATTATTATTGATTCATGTTCAAAAAAGTAAATTGTGAAAATGCTTTATTTTGTTTTTAACTTCGTCTTAACTACATATAAAGGTATTTTGCAAAAGTTAAGTGTAAGGGAAATCCAAACCGGTTTATTAGAACACAAATGAACATGAATCGTAATAATAATAAATTAACATACATATTAGTATTTGTTTGAGTCAAATGCTTGTATCGAGTCATAATGATGTTTGCAGGATTTCCAGGAAGTAAGGTATAGGTTTTTCCAAAATTTTTCCGGAAACTTAACATGAGAATTCTGTCAGATCATTTCTGACGGCGTCAGGTTTAATTTTCTGAAAATTTTTGAAAGTTTTGTTTTCATAAAAAGTTTTTATTAAATCTCTAACTTATAATCTCCAGGAATCTGCAAAATTATCATTCCACAAGCATTATATCCTTATATATAGAGTTTATCCCGCCGATGTTATGCAGGTTTTCGTGTTTGTTTTCTCAGGTTTAACAGGTTATTTTGGACAAGGAAATGTTTGTTGGATCAAGCTTATGGCGATGCATTAGTCATGGAGCTTCAACATTACCTTGGAAGAAGATCTAACCGTGTTACCTCATTATCCACCGAGCGAATCAGGGGAGTATTTGATTTCATTCTTTTACCTTATTTCTTTTACATCTTGTTATTTGAACATTGGGGACAATGTTCATCTTAAGTGTAAGGGGGGTAAAAGTACGATTAGAGAATGCTATTACGCTTGATTTTTGTTTGTTTAATGGTAGATGTGTAATAAAACTGAGATAAATACCTGTTAGGGTAATTTTAGTGCCAAATTTAAATTTTTTTACAACATTTAGGAGTGAAACTTTGATCTTAATGAGCGTCTCACGGATAGGAGTTATATGACTAGCACAAAAACCGTACCACTAAAAAATTTTCCACCCCCAAATATGTGAGGTTCGCCCCTAGAATTGGTAGGAAAAGCATTTATGCTATGATGTGTGTACCGGTAGCACTTAGATTCTAGAACTTGCGTTAGGACCATTCCGAGGCCACAAGTGAGACTAGATTCGTGTAGTTAGATTTACTACATGATAAGAAGCATTAGGATTAACCCATTGTTTTACACCTGTGTTTTTGTTATAATTACGTTGGCTACATTGGTCAAGTAATTATCCCACACCCCTTGCGTTGTACTCATTTTTAGTACACGATACCCCTAGTACACCCCTCAGAGCCTATCTTTTCGTTTCGACCTTTAAGCATTTTACTTAAAGGAAGAATTTGTTTACACCCCACTAAAATGTACACCCAAATCGCCTTAGCCTACCTTGTATGCACTCATTTTTAGTGCATTATTGTGACAACATTTGTTTAAACCCAAGTTAATTATCTAATTGATTACATGGTTGCTAAGTCGAGTCATATCCTTGTACATATTGTTTTGGGACGATTGGGACTCATGGGTAAAGTACTAGTGTAATGGAGTAATGGGGAAGAACATCATTTATTACCCCCATATGTGCTAAATAATTTTAAAAGTACTCCAAATGTTTTGATTATCTTAATTCGAGTCATTAGAATAGTTATTTGTAAAGTTATGTAAAAGTTCAAGTGTAAGGGGAATGCAACGCCCCTATGATGTATTATTTTGGATGGTAGGGTAAAAGTGTATGCAAAAAAAAAAAAAAAAAAAAAAAAAAAAAAAAAAAAAAAAAAAAAAAAAAAAAAATCGAAAAAATCAAGAAAAAATACAAAAAAATGAGAAAAAGAAAAATAGAAAAAACATACGGACTACCATCCCGTTTCATTTTATGTTTATTTTATGTTTTTGTTATTTTATTTTTAGCTTAAGATTGAGTCGAGTCTTGGCTTAGCAACATTGTATAGTACATGTAATTGATCAAGATCTTTAACTCGCCACCAGTAAAATATCCTTTATCCAACAAAACCGTGTTTTCCTTTTCCCTACACCTAACGTTATAACCTATGTAAAAGCCCTCTTTGATAGTTTATCTTAGGTGCTTACGCCTAGTGGAGGAGGTTTTCGATCATTTCCCAAGCCTATGGTAATCTATTTGCTATGACAGGTAGTGAGAGATATTATCCGTTTTCATTTATGAGATTTATTTTGATGACACTTGAGAGATGTGAGTATCTAAACACTACTTGTGAGGTGCTAGTTTGTAATCTCCGTGCTTATTATGATTAAAGTGGAACGAATATTTGTTGTAATTACTTTTATGTTAGCATTAAATGACCCCTAACTTTTATTTTGATTAGAATAAAAGCGCATTTGCTTGAGGACAAGCAAATCTCAAGTGTAAGGGTATTTGATGAAGCGAAAAGTGTACTGCTTTTAGGGGGTCATTTAAGCCCTAAATCGTATTTATTTGATCAAATATTGCCCTAAATCGTTCCTTTTGTCATTTTAGGTACTTTTGAGAAGAAATCTGGAAAAGGAAGCATTTTGGACGTTTTTGGAGCATAAAAGTGAAGAAAACGACAAAGTCTCAAAATTATGCTGGAAAGTACCTTTGACGGCGTCAGGAATTTCCCCAGACGGCGTCATGGCTTGGCAAGAAAAAGGTGGATATGAAAATTACTCATGAGTCATGATAAGCCAGAGAATTTTGCATGAAAAATCTGACGGCGTCACCCTTTAATCTGATCAAGGTCGTCACGGCTTAATTTAAAGAGGGACGACGTCAAGCCATAATCTGACGGCGTCAAGCCTTGATAAGCCAGAACGGATTTTGGAGGTCTAAAGAGGGACGGCGTCAGGAAGGCCATCCGGGAACCATAAAAGCGGCGAGGTGACGGCGTCAGAATCTACAACGTGACGCCGTCAGCCCTTAATCTCTATATATAGTTTTGCAATTTTTTTGTCATTAGGGTGGAACTTTGTGTGTGAAAAACCCTAAGACGATTTTAGCAGCTTTTTCAAGGCTTTTTGCCTTGAGATCTTCCATGTTACATTGAAGATAAGTTATCAATTAATCATTCAATATGTCTATGTGTTGTTTGATTCTATCTTGTTCTTGTCTTTTGTTTAACATGCTAGGCTAGAGTTTTCTTTGTGTTTGCTTAGATCTAATGAAACCTAGCTATTGATTGTTGGTTATTAGTGTGTTATTAGTTGTATTGGATGATTGTTCATCTATGTTAGGCTTAAGAAAACTGGCTAACTTCCTATACGGTAACTTGCTTGAACGTCTTAAGAAACATGAACCAATGCGTACTAAAGGTTTTTATGGTTGTATTTAATGCATGAGCGAATTCTAGTGATCCCATGTTAGGAGCTTCTTAGCCGGCTCGACATAGGAGTGAAGTAGGAGTTCATAGAGTTGGGGAAGTACGTACGCCACCCCACGATTGGTATTAAGGAATACACCCGTCATCCACGCAATTAATACACACTAATCAATCGGTAAAAGATAGTTAGGGAGTAAGGAAATCTAAGTAAACACATTTCTCTCCATATAAGTTTCACCACATTTTCATTTTCTGTTATTTTATTTTATTTGCATTCGTAGTAACTTGGGTTAGTTGACTAGCAACTAATTCCGCCCACTCTTTCAAACCCGAGATTTTACTTGCTTTCATAAAAAATATAAAAATATAAAAAGAATCTTCTCTCACCCTTAGACCTATTAGAGTAGTTTTTCATACCTAACGAACACTATTCTCTGTGGAGAACGATCAATCCCCCGTACTTACCACTACACTATACTACATCGGTCAGGTACACTGCCTGGTGGGGTTGTAAGCCTCTTGAGATCCCTTGAGAGGTAAAACCTGTTGTAAGGTTGCAAAACCACGCATCATCGCCAACCGTAACACCCTGAAAGTGTTTACTAGCTTTTGGTGGATACAATAAGCTATTAATCACTCGATATAAGTGTACCAAAACATTCCCTAACTATTATTATAGTTAATGTAAAAATCCATGTTTTGTCGGCGTTTTAGGTAATAAAAACATTTCAACCCCCTGATCTAATAGTCTACTCAGGTAGACTTAATATGAAGATAAAAGGCAATGTCAAAAGCCGTAAAACCTGATTTTGAGACTGAAGAAAATAAAATGATAGAAAAACTTACCACTGTTCCACTTGCCTTACAACTTTCACCAAACGCGTGATAGCTCCGACTGTTACCGTGCTTCCTACAGTATGGCTTAGCAACATCAGTGTTCCCAATTACATATCTGATATGTGGAAGAAATATGAAATATTCTTAAAAGTAAACGTTTTTAAAAAAATCAACCACTATGACATGGCTTAGCAACATCAGTGTTCCCAATTACATATCTGATATGTGGAAGAAATATGAAATATTCTTAAAAGTAAACGTTTTAAAAAAAATCAACCACTATGACAATACTTATTTAATATGGTAACTCACAAAGCAAACAGTAAAAAAAAAACCACTATGACAATACTTGTTTAATATGGTAACTCCGGCACATCATTTATAAAACTACAGATGGTAAGTGAACTTAGCATAAACATTAATGTGGTAATCAAGCAACTAAATTGGCAATAGATACTTACATAAAGGTTAAGCAATTAGGTCGTATCAGAATTCAGTCCGGACGTTTCTCCTTATCCTTGAAGGCTCAACACGCGTCTTTGCTGAAATATGACATTCAAATAGCACAGTCACCTACTATTATAATAGGCGTCACAAATGAGTCAAATAAAATTTATCTTCCATTTATAATACGTTTAAATTTGTATACCTCCTACTGAAGTGCAGGCCGAGAAGTGGCTTTCCCGCCTTGTATATGGTATCAATCCGTGGAGCCTCGTGCCCACACTGCACGTAAATAACATTTATCCGCTTTCTTTACAGAGTTTCGTGTATATAAAAGGAAACCTTTATTTGAAAGCATGTCAAAATAAAGTAAAGAAACCTACCAAGGTCGCGTTAGTATCCACACGTCATGTGCCTACAACTTGCAGATCATAACTAATCTGCGGCCGTACTAAATCTTCCACCACTTAAGTATTAATTCAGTTTGCATATGCTCAGAGACTATAAACCGATTACAGGCAATTTAAACACAGTCACCAAATCATAACATTCAAGCACATCGCCAAAACACCCTGTAAACCGGTATATCAAATAAGCAATATTCACCGGAACATCAATTGTTCGTTAAGAAAACGAAATAATTTTTTTTAAAGAGATAATCAACGAAGAGTTTGTACCTCAGCAGCTACCGTTGAAGTATTGCAGGCTAACTTGTTAGAGCTCCAACAACACGTTAAGGTGTTTGAATAGCCACTCCTTCCTACAAATGAGCCGCTATTTGCATTACCCTCAATCCATATATTGCCACCGAGCTCTATCACCATCTACATCTTTTGATCCATGTTAACAACCTGAATCGCCTAAAATAGAATAATTATCAGGTGATTAACGTAAGCTATGGATCGATTAAGCAAACAGAATCGACTAGCTATTGTTCTTGTCACACCATATCAAAATATAATAATTATTAGGTGATTTAAGCTATTTATGATGCGGTGTTTATGACGCTCCTTCCTTCTTTATTGTGCGTCAAAGCATACCTGCATAAAAACAGGAAGTCACTACAACCCAGCAAAATGTTCAAAGAAGTAGGAAAAAAGTAATTGGAGATAGATAATAGTTTGAAACATGTTATTAATTATCCAAGAAACAGATTAACTATATGTTAAGGCTATAAGTCGCACCTTCCTTACAAAATTCAATTTCAAACAAAGACAAACCGAAAACAATCTAAAAAAATAACTGAAACATGAAGATCTGTTTCCCTAATTCTAATAATCCTCCCCTTAATCTTGTGCGTCTGGTATATGAGTGAAGAAATTAACGATTTTTGTCTTTCTATTTTCATTTTTACGACGATATTGTTGAAATCTACACATGATATTTTTAGGCGTGTGTGTAAAAGATCATACTTTCGGTAAATGTTACCTCACAAAGAATTCTCAATAGGCAATACTCCCGTGTTGGCAATCCATTTTTCAACCTCCTGCAATCCAGTGTTAAACGGTGGCTCATACGCGTCCTGCATGTCCTACTCGGTTACCTGAATATATACAAACTCATAAACGTCAACCACCTTTCTAAACTTTTCTTTAAATCAAAGAACGGCTATTGCAATATACGCGTAACCACCTCCATAGTGGGTCACCTCATATTTATAATCTTTACACGGAAAAAGAGAAAGCTATAATCAAAAAATTAAGTAAACGAATATATGCTAACATCATTACCTAACATATATATACTACAACTCATTTAATTTCAGAAATGCAAGCTTAGAAGGATCTTTGGTTTCGTATTACAAAATATTAATATATTAGTGTGCATTTATCGTAAACATATAGGGACTGAATGAGTTTTAGACCAATAAAAGGCTTAAAATCTAACCTTTGTGGCCGAATTGAACTCCTGAGAACTTGTTATGTGTATAAGCTAGAATAAGCTGTTAGGCACGTGAGGTGCATGTGACCAGCTATAAGTTGTGCACATGAGGTGCACGTGACACAACTCCAACAGACTTCTAGCCCAACTAACTTTCCTGCCTAAAATTCTCTTTTAAATATCTGTTAGTCCTCACTTGTAAAATACCAGTTATGATCAATGAATCTTTCTCTTCTCTTGTAAACACTCAATAATAACGAACTATCATTTCACTTGTTAATCCATTGAATCCATTAACCTGTTTATCATCTTGGTTAATCTAATCATTGGAATCCAATAACAAATCATTACTGATTCTTATTGGTGTGTATCAGAACTCAGGTGACATTGTGTAGAACAACGATTCATAACTTCATGTCCGAAATATTTTAGCCATCGCCTAGCAAACAAAAGACATAAATCCATAAGTACACATTTCCATTATTCCATACACTTAATCAAAGAAACATAAAATTAAACTGATTAACAAAACTGATTATTAACATATAACCAACATCAATCAAATAATCAAACTTTTACATAAAAAAAATTAAGAAATACATATATATATAAAGCTGGTAACAAAAACCATAAAATTAACAAAGAACCTAAATTAAAACATAACCCTAATTTCACCTAAACCCATTCTCAAAAACAAAAAAAGATCACAGGCGAATCAGGAAACCGAGATCCTATCAGTCTACAAATATAAAGAACTTCATCATCATTCTTATAAACTAAATAAAAAAAGAGCTGACATAAAAAATAACTGGAATTAAAAAAAATAATGAACCCTAGATCTAAGCAGGTGAGTTTTACTATGTGTGTGTGCGCGTGCTTATGAAGAATCCAGAAACCAAAAACAATATAGGCATAAATATGTGGCTATGAAAAGAAAGGGTAAAAATGGCTAAAATACAACCACAAACAATGAATCTTCTGTAGCAACACACACATAAATCACTATAGATGGCCCGGATTCGTTTCAGAATGGGTCGGCGTTTCGGTTTTTAAGGCTCCACCGGATCTCTGGCAAACCGGGGAAATTGTGAGAGAGATGTGAGGGGAGAAAAAGTATACTCGGACTCAGGTAATATTAAGTGGTGTGGGTTTGGGCCTATCAGATTAAGCAAACGGGCCTAAAATGAATAGTGAATTCCACGCTAAATGTATATATGTATAATGATATCAAAAACACAAATCAATAAACCTTGTCTTAGCCTCTATTGATAGACACTGTTATTAAATAATTATTATCTCTAAAAATTGGCTGGTATGATTTCGATTAAAGAGCCGTCAACAAAAACTTTACAAACTTAAAATTCATTAGTTTAACAACCCTTGGCGCATGCGTAGTTACCTAAGTTAATTCCTCCATAGCCTTCATGGCTCTGGCCATGAAAAAAGTGTACTGCAAATGGAAAACAAAAATTAATTCCAGTACATAAACCATAAAAGCAAATTTTGAATATTTATTTACCACATCTAATTGGCATTATTACATGGTCTTTTTTAGTTAAGAGTATCTGTAAACCGATATTATCGGCAAAAGGGTCATATAATAATCCTAAACTAAATGTGATGAACTAAATGTGAGTATGAAAGGGGTAAACCTCTAGTGGTGCCAATATGATAGTAAAAAATTTCAAACAGTAAGATCACAATTCTATGGATGTAGTGGCAACAATGGAATCCATCTTAAATGGAATGTAACTACACTAAGACGCACATTGATCCCATAATTTATTTTCTAGGTGAAATGCCAACAAATTGTTCCTAGCATCTTTGTAACATAGATAAAATGTAGGCTGAATGGAAAAAGGAAAGAACAAAATTGCAGGGTCAAAACCACAAAAACATAAACAGTGTACAAAGCAAAGAAAGGTTTTGTAAATGAAAACTACATCAAAGAACTAACAAAGTCAAAGAATGAGTAGGTATATAGGGCAAGGAGAGAAAAAAATGAAGGTAAACAGGCAAAACTGAAATGGGTTACATATCAAAGGGCGAACAATGAAAACCCAAAAATCGCAACCGAAAACTATATCGAGGAGAAAAATGGTTGTTACATCTTTCATTTATACTAAAGTGTTTTTTTTTCCTGAAATGGTGAACTTGTATTGATAAATCAGCAAATTACAAACAACATTCCACACTGCTAATATGAACATGCTCATATGGCTTGATACAAAACAAAGTAAAACTATACAATACTTTCTACATTCTAGATATACTGGTGATCCAAAGCTCACCATTCTTCTAGATATAACATACTCATATGCTATCACCTAGGCAACCATGGAGAAATATCCAAACCCTGACTACATTTCCACTAGACAAACATCCTACCTAGTCTCTTTTATAGCCTATACAAATAAAACCAGAGGCTCTTATCTAGGGCATTGGTGTGTGCTTATTCACACACCTTTTTCTGGCCAAATTAAGACCAAAATAGACACAAACTAACCATAATTGCCAAAGATATTGTACTTTTGTGTTTGTGATCGTGCAGGAACGGATATTTCAGAAATTGGCATAAATCAGGCCAAAAAGGACAAAAACGAGCACGAGTTTGGAAAACGTGTCAAAAGCCAAAGCCGGGGAAGCAAATTACCATTTTTGAGCTTAGATTGTCAAAACACACCTTGTGGAATCACAAAATGCCAAAAATATTCCTTGGAGCAAAAGTTTGTAAAGTTGGCAGAAATGGTCCCTCAAGTTTGGAAATTGACAGAAATGGCCATGAGCATTGAATTTGGAAGAAAAGTCAACAAAGGTCCTTGGGAATTCACAAGTTGTCAAGATTGGTCCATGGGTGAAAATTTTGAAGAAATTATAGTTTAGTCCCTCAACTTTGCAAACTTGGCAGTTTTGGCCCCCGGGAATTTCAATTTGGAAAAAATTCAATAGTGGTCTTTGGTAAATGAAACTTGGCAAGATTGGTCCATTGGAATACTTTGGGAAAGTTGCATTTCACACCCCTTAATTTTTAGCTTATTGCAAATATGGTCCTTGTGGTTAACTAAGCTAAACCAAATGGATCCTTATACATAACACTTAACCCAACTACACAACCAACCTTATATCTCCCTTTCCAGGCCCACTCCATCACCAGCCCAACTCCAAATCCAACAAACACACCCTGGTAATAATACCAGGGTTAAACCCAGGTCAACTCCACCCTTTCCCTCCCTCAATACCACCTCCCTCAATATCACCTCTGCCAAAATCACTCCCACTTGCCTCCACCACCCCTACCTATCCACTAAAACCAAGGAGCATTTATTGCCCCTTCCTCCCTCACAAGTTATCAGAAACAAGTGTACTCCAATTTTCCCGCCAAATTGCATTTCAATGGCTAAGATTGATTGAGGACATCCAAGGGCCCAAAATAAGAGTGGGATTGACTCAGAACCCCACATTGGTCTATATAAGTGGAAAAAGAAGAAGGAAGCAGGAGTAGTTAGCTTATGTAGTTGTAGTTTAGATTTAGTATGTCGTTTTAGTTAAATTTTCACTTTCCATTGTACTTCTTAGCTTCAAAGTTGTATTTTTAAGGTTTTCAGTGTAACAGAAACTCACTTCAATCAGTAATCTAAGTCCTTATTGCTTATTTCAGTTTTTGCCCATAATTGCTTAATTTCTCATTTTCAGCTAAAAGTTGTTAAAAGTAATGTTTTACTGCTCTAATAAGTTTCACTAAGCATCTTTAACTCCCTGAGATTTTTAAATCTCAGTTTAGTTCAAGTCTTATTCAAAAACTCAAAAATCTAAAAAAAAATAGCTAAAAATCAAAAATAAATCGAAAAGAAGAAGAGATTGCAGGGAGCAAGGTGAATACTGGAATGCCTTGGTTTAGAACTCCATGGGGAGTAATAGGGATGTGTGTTTGAGCCTTGGTACCTATTTTCTTGCTTAGGACCCAATTGTAAGCATTTTGTCATTTTAGCTTAAATTTGTAGTCTTGCTTAGTAAGGCTTGTTACTTGTTTAAACCTGCTTATCTTGCTTATTTGTGGTATTTATAGTATATTTGAATTAGTTTAATAAGTTAGATATGGTTGTGTAAGCTTTTGAATCCAAGTCTCATTTTAACTGTCATAATTATCTTATGATGCTATTTGGTAGTTGCTCATTATTCATGGCTCATCTCTGAATGTTTTATGCTTATTTCATGTTGTCACATCTCTTTCATTGTTTGTTGTTCATTGGTTAAGTTTAAATCCATTAATTGCTTTGAAAAACAATGACAGATTAGTATTTAAGGGGTGTTTGGATTAGGTGCTCTCACTGTGTTCCAGAGAGTCTCAGTGTTTGAGAAGTTTTGAAACATGTCACAATTAGCTCACTAGTTGCATATTATTCTTAAAATCAGTAGGTCATAGCTTTAAAAATCAAAATCCATCTTATATTCTCATCATAGTTTCACTGTTGAGATTTTTGGTTTCATGATCCTTCATATTAGTACATAAGTATTATATGTAGCTTTATTTAGCCTTAAATCAGTTTAATATATCATAATTAGTTGGTAAAATAGGATCAAAGTCATAAAAGTCAATATTTTCAAAAACAAGAAAAAGTCAAAAAAGTTCCAAATAGCATTTTTAGTATTTTATTTTTCATTTCTTCAATTTTCAACCAAATCTCACAAAATTTATGGATAATGTGCTCTAATAGTTTATTTACTTAGTGGTATTTTTATTTTAATTTTTAGAAATTTTCTTATAGGGCTGAATCCACTTTTTCGGGCTGCAAAAACACGTTTTCAACAGCAGAAGTGGTTTTTGATTTTTCATTTCTTCATTTTAAGCCCTTTTTTACCTGAAATTTGGTTTTCAAGTTAATTGGATGGTAATATAGTTGCTCATATTTTTTTAAATTTTTCTTAGCAGCTTTTCAGCCCCCTTTAGCATGTTTTTGCCCTTTTATAACAGCCCCTTAGTGTAGCATTTTTAATTTCTTCATTTCTTGAGCATTTGACCTGAAAATTGGTTTGTAGCTTATTTGACATCTTGTTTATAAGCTTGTATTTTTATTTTATTTTTAGGATTTTTTCTTACTGCTTATTTAGTAGCCCAAAGTGGACTGTTTGGCCCATTTAGCGCCCTGCACCAGTTAGTTTGTTCCTCAAGCTCAGTTTCACAAGCCTCTAGCTTCCTCTCCAGTTAAGCTCACTCTGAGATATTTAGCTTTTTGGAAAACTTGGAGTACTCACTTTTAATATCTAGTCTCAGTTCACTAATTAGAGCTTATTAGGTAGCTTATTCTTTGCCCTCTAGTTGCTATTTTGAGCATGTTTGTTTAAAGATTGATATGCAGTGAGCTTTTGAGTGTTCATGTTGGATTAATCTTGTTACAGTGATTGATTTAGCTTGTCAGGTAGTGTCTCAGGATAGCTTGAGCTTGTATTGCACCATTAGGATAGCTTTTGGCCGTTAGCTTGTAGCTTGTAATTGCGTAACTTCATTTTGAGTGATTTTTCACCACTGTTGAAATTACAAGCTCTTACAGAGCTTGTTTGTGCTTTCTATAAAAGTTTTCTTTACAAATGTTGTTTATTAATAGTTGTGGATAAGTTGTGTAAAAAGAGAAATAAAAAAAAAATGTTTTGCAAAAAGTAGGTTTAGTAGGATTCGAACCTGGGACATGACCAACATCACAGACACATGCACACACTCACAAACCATCTGCCCTAGGGTCTTCTCCTTGTTATAGTTTCCAAATTTTTTACTTAACATAATAGATAGTTAGCTTAGCTTATTTGCTTATGATGCTTATTTTCTGCTTATTTCCAACTGTTTCCACCCCCCTCCTATTTTTCCTAGGTTAGTCATAGATTAAAGTAATTTCCTGCCAAGTTTGAGATTTTTCCCATTTCATTTACTATTTTTTAGCATTTAATTTCTTAATTTTAGTATTTAAATCATAATAAATAATTAAAAACTCAAAAAAATAATTTTCTTTTTTCTAAAAATTTCTTTTATCATTAGGATTGTAGAAAAATAATTTTCATACCCGTAGGATTTATATTGCTCTCTTTTCACTTTTTATTTTGAGCGTTTACGTTATTCTTAATTTAAACGCGCGTTTTTAGGTTTAAATACGTTTTAGGCTTATTTGGTTTTACATTATTGTTGATATTGCTTGTTTCAATCATTTTCATTTATATTTGCTTAGTGATGAAGCGAAAAGTGTACCGCTTTTAGGGGGTCATTTAAGCCCTAAATCGTATTTATTTGATCAAATATTGCCCTAAATCGTTCCTTTTGTCATTTTAGGTACTTTGGAGAAGAAATCTGGAAAAAGAAGCATTTTGGACGTTTTTGGAACATAAAAGTGAAGAAAATGACAAAGTCTCAAAATTGGCTGGAAAAGTACCTTTGACGGCGTCAGGGATTGTTCCAGACGGCGTCACGGCTTGGCAAAAAAAGGTGGATATGAAAATTACTCATGATAAGCCAGAGAATTTTACAATGGAAAGTCTGACGGCGTCACCCTTTGAAGTGATCAAGGTCGTCACGGTTTAAGCTAAAGAGGGACGGCGTCAAGCTCATTTCTGACGGCGTCAAGCTTTGATAAGCCAGAGCGGATTTTGGAGGTCTAAAGAGGGACGGCGTCAGGAAGGCCATCCGGGAACCCTAGACACGGCGAGGTGACGGCGTCAAGTCCTATAACGTGACGCCATCAGACCTTAAGTTCTATATATAGTTTTGCAATTTTTTGTTATTAGTGTGCAACTTTGTGAGGAGAAACCCTAAGACGAATTTCTGCCATTTTTAAGGGTTTTCATACCCTTGGATCTCCCATGTTTAATTGAAGATAAGTAATTGTTTAATCAATCAATATGTCTATGTGTTGTTTGATTATATCTTGTTCTTGTCTTTTGATTAACATGCTAGGCTAGATTTATCTTGTGTTTGCTTAGATCTAATGAAACCTAGCTATTGATTATTGGTTATTAGTGTGTTATTAATTGTATTGGATGAATGTTTATCGATGTTAGGCTTAAGAAAACTGGCTAACCTCCTATTCGGTAACTTGCTTGAACGTCTTAAGAAACATGAACCAATGCGTACTAGGTTTTTATGGTTGTATTTAATGCATGAGCGAATTCTAGTGATCCCATGTTAGGAGCTTCCTAGCCGGCTCGACATAGGAGTGAAGTAGGAGCTTGTAGAGTTGGGGAAGTACGTACGCCACCCCACGATTGATATTAAGGAATACACCCGTCATCCAGGCGATTAATACACAATAATCAACCGGTAAAAAATAGTTAGGGAGTAAGGAAATCTAAGTAAACACATTTCTCTCCACATAAGTTTCACAACCCTTTTCATTTTCAGTTATTTTATTTTATTTGCATTTGTAGTTATTTGGGTTAGTTGACTAGCAACTAATTCCGCCCACTCCTTCAAACCCGAGATTTTACTTGCTTTCATAAAAAATATAAAAATACAAAAAGAATCTTCTCTCACCCTTAGACCTAATTAGAGTAGTTTTTCAATCCTAACGACACTATTCCCTGTGGAGAACGATCAATCCCCCGTACTTACCACTACACTATACTACATCGGTCAGGTACACTGCCTAGTGGGGTTGTAAGCCTCTTGAGATCCCTCGAGAGGTAAAACTTGTTGTAAGGTTGCAAAACCACGCATCAAGTTTTTGGCGCCGCTGCCGGGGAATAGTTATTGTTTAGGTTGAATTTTTATTTTATTAGGTCTACTCACTAGATTCCTTTCTAGTGAGATTTTTATTTTATTTTTCTAGGTTTTTCTTTAGTCTATCTTATTTCTTTGTACTTTTGTTTGTGACACCTTCCACATACCTCATGAGTAATAGTGATCGTTTGATCCCTGTTATTCGTATTTTCCGCCGTGCAAACTTCCAACTACCCGTTCCCGCCCCCATCATAGAAAACAACAACCTTTCACCCGACCACCACTTTGGTAACAATTCTGAGATGGAGGATTCTGACCGTGAGAATAACTATGTTAGTCCATTTTACGACTCAGACTCCGATGAGGATGCTGGTAATGGAGAAGTAGTTAACGAGGAATGGAGAAAAGAGGAAATTGATCCCTTTAAGTATGTTGACCCTAGGATTAAGATCGAAAAGGATAGCCTCTTTAACATGCAATTTCCATGTAAGATTGGTTATCATAGTTTTCATGCTTATCTTAACTCATCTTTGCCTATGAACATTATCTCTCGCGCTAATTATAATAAAATCATGGTAGATGAGCTAGAATATCAAGGAGATAACATTGTTGCTAGGATTAAGTCACTACACGTATTCGTAGGAAGTTTTGTGTATTTGGTGAATTTTATGGTTATGGAGAACTTAGGAGAATTTATTGATAACAAATTAACCCAAGTCATTTTTGGAGAACCCTTCAAAAGGTTAACCAACCTTGACGAAAAACTTGTGGACGGGTTAATTACATTCTCGGATGGGGACGAAGATTTTGTTTACCAAATGCCCCGATCACACCCTAGGTTTAAGAACTTCTCCATTGAATCTTGCAATAGGATTGCGCCTATTGACTTGTTAAGTGAAAATGATAAGAGAAAGGGGCTCAAATATCCACATGAGAAAAATAAGAGATATTATCATGGATGTCTGGAGCTGAATGATGAATACAAGAAAGATGAGGCAACAATTAGATGGCTCACACTCGGATACGTGAGCATAAGCGACACTAGATAAGCCTGACTTTGAGTCTAGCTACAAGACTCGTTAATAAAGAAAAGCGCTTCTTGGGAGGCAACCCAAGCTTTATTTGCTTTGTGTGTTTATTTATTTGTTTGTTTGTTTGATTTTATTTGTTTCCGTATGTGTGTTTAATTTTTATTATTATTGATTCATGTTCAAAAGTAAATTGTGAAAATGCTTTATCTTGTTTTTAACTTCGTCTTAACTACATATAAAGGTATTTTGCAAAAGATAAGTGTAAGGGAAATCCAAATCGGTTTATTAGAACAAATGAACATGAATCATAATAATATTAAATTAACATACATATTAGTATTTGTTTGAGTCAAATGCTTGTATCGAGTCATAATGATGTTTTGCAGGAATTCCAGGAAGTAAGGTAGAGGTTTTTCCAGAAATTTTCCGGAAACTTAACATGAGAATTCTGTCAGATCATTTCTGACGGCGTCAGGATTTACAACCTGACGGCGTCAGGTTTTAATTTTCAGAAATTTTTGAAAGTTTTGTTTTCATAAAAAGTTTTTATTAAATCTCTAACTTATAAACTCCAGGAATCTGCAAAATTATCATTCCACAAGCATTATATCCTTATATATAGATTTATCCCGCCGATGTTATGCAGGTTTTCGTGTTTGTTTTCTCAGGTTTAACAGGTATTTTTGGACAAGGAAATGTATGTGGAGTCAAGCTTTTGGCGATGCTTTAGTTTTGGAGCTTCTACATTCACTTGGAAGAAGATCTAACCGTGTTACTTTTTTATCCACCGAGCGAATAAGGGGAGTATTTGATTTCATTCTTTTACCTTGTTACTTTTACATCTTGTTATTTGAACATTGGGGACAATGTTCATCTTAAGTGTAAGGGGGGGGGGGTAAAGTACGATACTTTAGAGAATGCTATTACGCTTGATTTTTGTTTGTTTGATGGTAGATGTGTAATAAAACTGAGATAAATACTTGTTAGGGCAATTTTAGTGCCAAATTTAAATTTTTTTACAACATTTAGGAGTGAAACTTTGATCTTAATGAGCGTCTCATGGATAGGAGTTATATGACTAGCACAAAAACCGTACCACTAAAAAATTTTCCACCCCCAAATATGTGAGGTTCGCCCCTAGAATTTGTAGGAAAAGCATTTATGCTATGATGAGTGTACCGGTAGCACTTAGATTCTAGAACTTGCGTTAGGACCATTCCGAGGCCACAAGTGAGACTACATTCGTGTAGTTAGATTTACTACATGATAAGAGGCATTAGGATTAACCCATTGTTTTACACCTGTGTTTTTATTATAATTACTTTGGCTACATTGGTCAAGTAATTCTCCCACACCCTTTGCGTTGTACTCATTTTTAGTACACGATACCCCTAGTACACCCCTCAGAGCCTATCTTTTCGTTTCGACCTTTAAGCATTTTACTTAAAGGAAGAATTTGTTTACACCCCACTTAAATGTACACCCAAATCGCCTTAGCCTACCTTGTATGCACTCATTGTTAGTGCATTATTGTGACAACATTTGTTTAAACCCCAAGTTAATTATCTAATTGATTACATGGTTGCTAAGTCGAGTCATATCCTTGTACATATTATTTTGAGACGATTGGGACTCACGGGTAAAGTACTAGTGTAATAGAGTAATGGGGAAGAACATCATTTATTACACCCATTTGTGCTAAATATTATTAAAAGTACTCCAAGTGTTTCGATTATCTTAATTCGAGTCATTAGAATAGTTATTTGTAAAGTTATGTAAAAGTTCAAGTGTAAGGGGAATGAAACGCCCCTATGATGTATTATTTTAGATGGTAGGGCAAGAATGTATGGGGAAAAAAAAATCAAGAAAAATACAAAAAAAAAAATGAGAAAAAGAAAAGTAGAAAAAACATACGGACTACCATCCCGTTTCATTTTATGTTTATTTTATGTTTTTGTTATTTTTTTTTAGCTTAAGTCGAGTCTAGTCTTGGCTTAGCAACGCCATATTGTACATGTAATTAATCAAGATCTTTAACTCGCCACCAGTAAAATATCCCTTATCCAACAATACCGTGTTTATCATATCCCTACACCTCACGTTATAACCCATTTAAAAGCCCTCTTTGATAGTTTATCTTAGGTGCTTACGCCTAGTGGAGAAGGTTTTCGATCCTTTCCCAAGCCTATGGTAATCCATTTGCTATGACAGGTAGTGAGAGATATTATTCGTTTTCCTTTATGAGATTTATTTTGATGACACCTGAGAGATGTGAGTATCTAAACACTACTTGTGAGGTGCTAGTTTGTAATCTCCGTGCTTATTATGATTAAAGTGGAACGATTATTTGTTGTAATTACTTTTATATTAGCGTTAAATGACCCCTAACTTGTATTTTGATTAGAATAAAAGCGCATTTGCTTGAGGACAAGCAAATCTCAAGTGTAAGGGTATTTGATGAAGCGAAAAGTGTACCGCTTTTAGGGGGTCATTTAAGCCCTAAATCGTATTTATTTGATCAAATATTGCCCTAAATCGTTCCTTTTGTCATTTTAGGTACTTTGGAGAAGAAATCTGGAAAAAGAAGCATTTTGGACGTTTTTGGAACATAAAAGTGAAGAAAACGACAAAGTCTCAAAATTGGCTGGAAAAGTACCTTTGACGGCATCAGGGATTGTTCCAGACGGCGTCACGGCTTGGCAAAAAAAGGTGGATATGAAAATTACTCATGATAAGCCAGAGAATTTTACAATGGAAAGTCTGACGGCGTCACCCTTTGAAGTGATCAAGGTCGTCACGGTTTAAGCTAAAGAGGGACGGCGTCAAGCTCATTTCTGACGGCGTCAAGCTTTGATAAGCCAGAGCGGATTTTGGAGGTCTAAAGAGGGACGGCGTCAGGAAGGCCATCCGGGAACCCTAGACACGGCGAGGTGACGGCGTCAAGTCCTATAACGTGACGCCGTCAGACCTTAAGTTCTATATATAGTTTTGCAATTTTTTGTTATTAGTGTGCAACTTTGTGAGGAGAAACCCTAAGACGAATTTCTGCCATTTTTAAGGGTTTTCATACCCTTGGATCTCCCATGTTTAATTGAAGATAAGTAATTGTTTAATCAATCAATATGTCTATGTGTTGTTTGATTATATCTTGTTCTTGTCTTTTGATTAACATGCTAGGCTAGATTTATCTTGTGTTTGCTTAGATCTAATGAAACCTAGCTATTGATTATTGGTTATTAGTGTGTTATTAATTGTATTGGATGAATGTTTATCGATGTTAGGCTTAAAAAAACTGGCTAACCTCCTATTCGGTAACTTGCTTGAACGTCTTAAGAAACATGAACCAATGCGTACTAGGTTTTTATGGTTGTATTTAATGCATGAGCGAATTCTAGTGATCCCATGTTAGGAGCTTCCTAGCCGGCTCGACATAGGAGTGAAGTAGGAGCTTGTAGAGTTGGGGAAGTACGTACGCCACCCCAAGATTGATATTAAGGAATACACCCGTCATCCACGCGATTAATACACACTAATCAACCGGTAAAAGATAGTTAGGGAGTAAGGAAATCTAAGTAAACACATTTCTCTCCACATAAGTTTCACAACCCTTTTCATTTTCAGTTATTTTATTTTATTTGCATTTGTAGTTATTTGGGTTAGTTGACTAGCAACTAATTCCGCCCACTCCTTCAAACCCGAGATTTTACTTGCTTTCATAAAAAATATAAAAATACTAAAAGAATCTTCTCTCACCCTTAGACCTAATTAGAGTAGTTTTTCAATCCTAACGACACTATTCCCTGTGGAGAACGATCAATCCCCCGTACTTACCACTACACTATACTACATCGGTCAGGTACACTGCCTGGTGGGGTTGTAAGCCTCTTGAGATCCCTCGAGAGGTAAAACCTGTTGTAAGGTTGCAAAACCACGCATCAAGTTTTTGGCGCCGCTGCCGGGGAATAGTTATTGTTTAGGTTGAATTTTTATTTTATTAGGTCTACTCACTAGATTCCTTTCTAGTGAGATTTTTATTTTATTTTTCTAGGTTTTTCTTTAGTCTATCTTATTTCTTTGTACTTTTGTTTGTGACACCTTCCACATACCTCATGAGTAATAGTGATCGTTTGATCCCTGTTATTCGTATTTTCCGCCGTGCAAACTTTCAACTACCCGTTCTCCCGCCCCCATCATAGAAAACAACAACCTTTCACCCGACCACCACTTTGGTAACAATTCTGAGATGGAGGATTCTGACCGTGAGAATAACTATGTTAGTCCATTTTACGACTCAGACTCCGATGAGGATGCTGGTAATGGAGAAGTAGTTAACGAGGAATGGAGAAAAGAGGAAATTGATCCCTTTAAGTATGTTGACCCTAGGACTAAAATCGAAAAGGATAGCCTCTTTAACATGCAATTTCCATGTAAGATTGGTTATCATAGTTTTCATGCTTATCTTAACTCATCTTTGCCTATGAACATTATCTCTCGCGCTAATTATAATAAAATCATGGTAGATGAGCTAGAATATCAAGGAGATAACATTGTTGCTAGGATTAAGCCACTACACGTATTCGTAGGAAGTTTTGTGTATTTGGTGAATTTTATGGTTATGGAGAACTTAGGAGAATTTATTGATAACAAATTAACCCAAGTCATTTTTGGAGAACCCTTCAAAAGGTTAACCAACCTTGACGAAAAACTTGTGGACGGGTTAATTACATTCTCGGATGGGGACGAAGATTTTGTTTACCAAATTCCCCGATCACACCCTAGGTTTAAGAACTTCTCCATTGAATCTTGCAATAGGATTGCGCCTATTGACTTGTTAAGTGAAAATGATAAGAGAAAGGGGCTCAAATATCCACATGAGAAAAATAAGAGATATTATCATGGATGTCTGGAGCTGAATGATGAATACAAGAAAGATGAGGCAACAATTAGATGGCTCACACTCGGATACGTGAGCATAAGCGACACTAGATAAGCCTGACTTTGAGTCTAGCTACAAGACTCGTTAATAAAGAAAAGCGCTTCTTGGGAGGCAACCCAAGCTTTATTTGCTTTGTGTGTTTATTTATTTGTTTGTTTGTTTGATTTTATTTGTTTCCGTATGTGTGTTTAATTTTTATTATTATTGATTCATGTTCAAAAGTAAATTGTGAAAATGCTTTATCTTGTTTTTAACTTCGTCTTAACTACATATAAAGGTATTTTGCAAAAGATAAGTGTAAGGGAAATCCAAATCGGTTTATTAGAACAAATGAACATGAATCATAATAATATTAAATTAACATACATATTAGTATTTGTTTGAGTCAAATGCTTGTATCGAGTCATAATGAAGTTTTGCAGAAATTCCAGGAAGTAAGGTAGAGGTTTTTCCAGAAATTTTCCGGAAACTTAACATGAGAATTCTGTCAGATCATTTCTGACGGCGTCAGGATTTACAACCTGACGGCGTCAGGTTTTAATTTTCAGAAATTTTTGAAAGTTTTGTTTTCATAAAAAGTTTTTATTAAATCTCTAACTTATAAACTCCAGGAATCTGCAAAATTATCATTCCACAAGCATTATATCCTTATATATAGATTTATCCCGCCGATGTTATGTAGGTTTTCGTGTTTGTTTTCTCAGGTTTAACAGGTTATTTTGGACAAGGAAATGTATGTGGAGTCAAGCTTTTGGCGATGCTTTAGTTTTGGAGCTTCTACATTCACTTGGAAGAAGATCTAACCGTGTTACTTTTTTATCCACCGAGCGAATAAGGGGAGTATTTGATTTTATTCTTTTACCTTGTTACTTTTACATCTTGTTATTTGAACATTGGGGACAATGTTCATCTTAAGTGTAAGGGGGGGGGGGGTAAAAGTACGATACTTTAGAGAATGCTATTACGCTTGATTTTTGTTTGTTTGATGGTAGATGTGTAATAAAACTGAGATAAATACTTGTTAGGGCAATTTTAGTGCCAAATTTAAATTTTTTTACAACATTTAGGAGTGAAACTTTGATCTTAATGAGCGTCACATGGATAGGAGTTATATGACTAGCACAAAAACCGTACCACTAAAAAATTTTCCACCCCCAAATATGTGAGGTTCGCCCCTAGAATTTGTAGGAAAAGCATTTATGCTATGATGTGTGTACCGGTAGCACTTAGATTCTAGAACTTGCGTTAGGACCATTCCGAGGCCACAAGTGAGACTACATTCGTGTAGTTAGATTTACTACATGATAAGAGGCATTAGGATTAACCCATTGTTTTACACCTGTGTTTTTATTATAATTACTTTGGCTACATTGGTCAAGTAATTCTCCCACACCCTTTGCGTTGTACTCATTTTTAGTACACGATACCCCTAGTACACCCCTCAGAGCCTATCTTTTCGTTTCGACCTTTAAGCATTTTACTTAAAGGAAGAATTTGTTTACACCCCACTTAAATGTACACCCAAATCGCCTTAGCCTACCTTGTATGCACTCATTGTTAGTGCATTATTGTGACAACATTTGTTTAAACCCCAAGTTAATTATCTAATTGATTACATGGTTGCTAAGCCGAGTCATATCCTTGTACATATTATTTTGAGACGATTGGGACTCATGGGTAAAGTACTAGTGTAATGGAGTAATGGGGAAGAACATCATTTATTACCCCCATTTGTGCTAAATATTTTTAAAAGTACTCCAAGTGTTTCGATTATCTTAATTCGAGTCATTAGAATAGTTATTTGTAAAGTTATGTAAAAGTTCAAGTGTAAGGGGAATGCAACGCCCCTATGATGTATTATTTTGGATGGTAGGGCAAGAATGTATGAAAAAAAAAAATCAAGAAAAATACAAAAAAAAAATGAGAAAAAGAAAAGTAGAAAAAACATACGGACTACCATCCCGTTTCATTTTATGTTTATTTTATGTTTTTGTTATTTTGTTTTTAGCTTAAGTCGAGTCTAGTCTTGGCTTAGCAACGCCATATTGTACATGTAATTAATCAAGATCTTTAACTCGCCACCAATAAAATATCCCTTATCCAACAAAACCGTGTTTATCATATCCCTACACCTCACGTTATAACCCATTTAAAAGCCCTCTTTGATAGTTTATCTTAGGTGCTTACGCCTAGTGGAGAAGGTTTTCGATCCTTTCCCAAGCCTATGGTAATCCATTTGCTATGACAGGTAGTGAGAGATATTATCCGTTTTCCTTTATGAGATTTATTTTGATGACACCTGAGAGATGTGAGTATCTAAACACTACTTGTGAGGTGCTAGTTTGTAATCTCCGTGCTTATTATGATTAAAGTGGAACGATTATTTGTTGTAATTACTTTTATATTAGCGTTAAATGACCCCTAACTTGTATTTTGATTAGAATAAAAGCGCATTTGCTTGAGGACAAGCAAATCTCAAGTGTAAGGGTATTTGATGAAGCGAAAAGTGTACCGCTTTTAGGGGGTCATTTAAGCCCTAAATCGTATTTATTTGATCAAATATTGCCCTAAATCGTTCCTTTTGTCATTTTAGGTACTTTGGAGAAGAAATCTGGAAAAAGAAGCATTTTGGACGTTTTTGGAACATAAAAGTGAAGAAAACGACAAAGTCTCAAAATTGGCTGGAAAAGTACCTTTGACGGCGTCAGGGATTGTTCCAGACGGCGTCACGGCTTGGCAAAAAAAGGTGGATATGAAAATTACTCATGATAAGCCAGAGAATTTTACAATGGAAAGTCTGACGGCGTCACCCTTTGAAGTGATCAAGGTCGTCACGGTTTAAGCTAAAGAGGGACGGCGTCAAGCTCATTTCTGACGGCGTCAAGCTTTGATAAGCCAGAGCGGATTTTGGAGGTCTAAAGAGGGACGGCGTCAGGAAGGCCATCCGGGAACCCTAGACACGGCGAGGTGACGGCGTCAAGTCCTATAACGTGACGCCATCAGACCTTAAGTTCTATATATAGTTTTGCAATTTTTTGTTATTAGTGTGCAACTTTGTGAGGAGAAACCCTAAGACGAATTTCTGCCATTTTTAAGGGTTTTCATACCCTTGGATCTCCCATGTTTAATTGAAGATAAGTAATTGTTTAATCAATCAATATGTCTATGTGTTGTTTGATTATATCTTGTTCTTGTCTTTTGATTAACATGCTAGGCTAGATTTATCTTGTGTTTGCTTAGATCTAATGAAACCTAGCTATTGATTATTGGTTATTAGTGTGTTATTAATTGTATTGGATGAATGTTTATCGATGTTAGGCTTAAGAAAACTGGCTAACCTCCTATTCGGTAACTTGCTTGAACGTCTTAAGAAACATGAACCAATGCGTACTAGGTTTTTATGGTTGTATTTAATGCATGAGCGAATTCTAGTGATCCCATGTTAGGAGCTTCCTAGCCGGCTCGACATAGGAGTGAAGTAGGAGCTTGTAGAGTTGGGGAAGTACGTACGCCACCCCACGATTGATATTAAGGAATACACCCGTCATCCAGGCGATTAATACACACTAATCAACCGGTAAAAGATAGTTAGGGAGTAAGGAAATCTAAGTAAACACATTTCTCTCCACATAAGTTTCACAACCCTTTTCATTATCAGTTATTTTATTTTATTTGCATTTGTAGTTATTTGGGTTAGTTGACTAGCAACTAATTCCGCCCACTCCTTCAAACCCGAGATTTTACTTGCTTTCATAAAAAATATAAAAATACAAAAAGAATCTTCTCTCACCCTTAGACCTAATTAGAGTAGTTTTTCAATCCTAACGACACTATTCCCTGTGGAGAACGATCAATCCCCCGTACTTACCACTACACTATACTACATCGGTCAGGTACACTGCCTGGTGGGGTTGTAAGCCTCTTGAGATCCCTCGAGAGGTAAAACCTGTTGTAAGGTTGCAAAACCACGCATCACTTAGCATAATCACCAAAATCAAATTCATGATCTTTCTGTTAAATCACCCGATCACAAAACGTTTTTCAAAATAAAATTTCAATCTCGTCGAGACATAACGACCCGGGAACACACTGTGCTTACACCGGATCATAAATTGATCTCTCCTCTCCCTCAGGGTTGACCTGTTGACCAAACTCACTTGGTTAATCTGTCTGACTGTTTGGGAGGAGTCAGGCATCATCAAGGAATGGATCAAAACTCCTGTTCTATTGGGACTCAATATGCAAAGAGCTACATTTCCCATAACAGGCATAGAGTTGCCCAAGGATACATCCCACCGTGACTACATTTCCTAATCTATAGAACTCCCAAAACTCCACTCCTGAAAGAACTAAGACTAGGCATCATCAGGCTGGCACTTGATCGGCCCTAAAACAGTCAACTTAAATCAACCACGGATGTGGTCAAATAAAGTCAAACCAATTGAGAACACAATACAATTTACCAGGGAGTACAGAATATTCCCGGGTCGTTAAGTCCCAGCGAGGTGTGTAAACTGAAATAAAACGAATCTGTGATCGGGTGATAATTGAACGGAAAAGGTTGGGAGTGATTAAACTAAAGAAATATAAAAGGAAATAGCTTAAAGAAGCTATATGAACAAGTACGTGAAAGATAATAACTTGAAAACGTCTAAAATTTAAAAACGCGTACGTTTTAACTTTAAATAAAAGTAAACGTACAAAATAAAAAGTGAGATTTAATAAATAAAAGGCCTACGAATATGAAAATTATATTTTTACAATCCTAATAATAAAAGAAAATTATTGGAAAAAGAAAATTATTTATTAGACTTTTTAATTAATTAATAACTATTTAATTATTATTTAAACTAATTAAAATTCTAATAAATACTAAAAGATCAAAGAAAAATCTGAAAATTTTTCTATAAATACTTTAAAGTGACAAGAAGCTAAAAAAATTATAAAAATGAAAATTACTTAATTAAAATTTAAAAAGATAAATTCTATTAAATAGAAGCTATCACTATATTTCTATTTTTGATTTTTATTAAGGACTAAAAATATAATTATATTTTTCCTAGATTAAGAATGACAAAAGAAAATTATGAAAATTGGATTTATATTTTTCTGATTAAAATTCTATTTATTATGATTTAATTACTATTTTAAATATTTTTTAACTATTATAAATTCTAATAAATACTAAACAAACTCAGAAAATTATGAAACTTTTTTCTAAGTTAACTTATATGATTACAAAGATAAGAAAAATAAAAAGGTGGAATTAGCTTTTGTGGATAAGCTGCTATAAGCTTCACAGCTTATATAAGCTAAAACTAAAAAAAAATAAAAGAAGGATAAATAGGATTGGAAAGGAAGCTATAACACAAAAGGCACCCGGGCAGAGTGGTTGGGTTTTTGGTGTGTTAAGCAAGAGGTCAGGGGTTCGAATCCTACTTGCACCACTTTTTGAACTATTTTATTTTTTTTGAATTTTTTATTAAAACTGATTTAGCTAATGATAAGAAACATTTTTCATAATTGTGACTTAAGCTGGAACTCAATTAATAAGCTAGAAATAAGCAAAATGGGGCTGCAACTTCTAAATTAAGCCTAAGGTTTGACTAGTTGACTGATAAGCTAACTAAATAAGCTAGGGGGTTTAAAAACAAACTACAGGGATCTAAGGCATCTTAATAAGCTATAATCAATCTAAATTAAGCACTGGATAAGCCAGATAAGCACTAGGAGGGGGGGGAAAGATCTAGGGTCTGCTGCTATGTCTAGGAGCAGGGCAAAAATGGCTTTTTCAAGCCTGTGAAAAGCTGGTATAAGCTACTCTAAAAATCTGGCAAAAATTACTAACTAGAGATGAGCTATTGAACTTTAATAATCCTAATTTTTAGCTTCTACTAACTTAAATTAAAGGCTCTAGAAAATCTTGAAAATCTGTGAAACTATGAAAAACCAATTTTCTAGTCTGCTAGTATAACTAAGGTCTGATATGGGAAGTTCTAAGGGTCAAGGCTATGGAACTCAAAGGGAACTTGAATATGGGTTGAGACAAACCTGAGGAATGCAAAAATAGCTCCAAAATAAGCCTGAGCTTATTTGGAGCTTATTGAGGGCAGTTGACTGCCTTGCCTGCAACCACCCAACTCCAAACCTGCAATTGGACTAAAAACAGCAAAAGGGAATTGAAATCATCTTAATTTGGGTGAATTAAGCTTAATCAAAACCAACTAGATTGCAAATGAACAGTGGGTCACCCAAAATGACCCAGTTTGACTTATTACCAAACACCCCTTTTGTCTTTGACTGTGTTGAAAATTAAACTAGAAAACACCAAACTAATTTAATCTAATGACTGATAAAGGACTAAATAACTTAAATAATCTGAGAAAAGCAGTTTTCAACTTAAAAGAAACTCCAAATAAGCTAATGACTTAAGCTTGACTCATTGACTGATTTTAGATTTTTAAAGGTTTATTTAGCTAAACTGAAAACAAACTCACATAATATCTCAAATTAACATCTCATTAAGCAGAAAGACACATAAAAAGGAAATAAGAGCAAAAATAAGCTAATAAGCAGTTGTACAGTAAAGGTTGACCTAGGTTGACTTTTTTTTTTTTTTTTTTGCAAACTTGGAATTTAGAACAGAATATGTAGCCAAAACATTTAAAAGAGCTTAAATAAGCTCAAAAGAGCTTATTTAATCAAGAACAACAGATTGTAGCTTTAAAACTAAGAAAAGAACTTTTGGCGGGAAACTCTGTTAAGCTTGAAACATAAATTAAACTTCAATTAAATGGTTCGATTACAACTTAAACAACTTGAATTATATAAAAACTACAAAACCCAGATGAAAATTACACTAAAATTAACTACGACATTTTTTAGCTAAATTACACTAAAACTAAAACCTACTACTTTTTTCTACTCAGTCTTGGATCTTCTTTATACTTGAAATATCTTTCATGGGCCCTTCTGAGCAAATCCCAGCTCTTGGTTTGGTCCAAATCATCCCAATCGTCCATGTGTGATTTTTGGTGCCAAAGTCTTTGAGCAGTTTTATTTAATTAAGGAATTTGGTGAGTTGGAGGGGAGTTGGTAGTGACTGGGGGTGTGAGGTGGAGGTGGAGAGGTGGCAAAACCAGGGTGAGGTGGAAGGAGTGGTATGGTAGCAGTGGTGGTGGTTTTGTGGGAGGGAAAAAGGGAGAGGTTGACTGGTTTGACCGTGGGTTTGACTGGTATTAAAATACCGGGTTAAAAGGTTTAGTGAGTTGGATTGGGTTTGGGCTTTGGGCCTTGTGGACTGGGTATCTAAATCAGGTAAGTGTAGTATTATTAGGTTAGGATTTGGAATTTTGTAAAGTGTAGGGACCAATTCTGTAATTATGCAAACTTCAGGGACCATGGCTGTCAAGTGTCAATAGTACAAGGACCAATTTAGATAATTTTTCCAATTTTGAAAACCGGGGACTTGTTTTGACAACTTTTAAAAGTTCAGGGACCTTTTATGTTATTTTTGAAAGTTGAAGGACCTGAACTGTCATTTCTTAAAAACTTTCATCCAAGGACCATTATTGTAAAGGTTGAATAGTTTAGGGACCTTGAATGATAATTTTCACACCAGGGACTATTTTTGCCAATTTCTGAAAGTTCAGGGATTGAAACTGCCAATTATGCAAAATATGTTCGTTTTCAATTGTTTTCAATTCTTTTGCACAAGAAACACATAAAAACACAATCAAATGATATTTCTTGTATTTTGAAGCATATTTGCATGTTTTTAAACGTTTTGGCAGTCTAAATGTGACAGAAATGATGAGTATTTAGACACTCATCAATCCCCCACACTAAACTATTGCTAGTCCCTAGCAATCTTTTATGAAGTTTTAATGGATTTTAAGTCTCTTTACCAAAAGCCATCACTTCTGGAGTAGCCAAATGTTTCAGTTCAAGTAAGAACTATGGTACACTGATAACCATATGATTTTGAGCAAATCATCAGCTGTCAACGGATTTGATTCGTCTTTACCAAAAGCCGTTTGCTTCTGGACTAGCCAACTCTTAGATAAATTATCTTTGGTGAGCTGATTACCAATTATGGTTTTTCCACTGCCTTTACCACAAGCCATAACCTTGCGGGCTAGCCAACTCTTCACTTATAAGGATATGGTGAGTTGAATACCATACAATTTTGGGCAAATTGCAAGCCATAAACGGATTTGATATATCTTTACCTGCAGCCGTTTGCTCAGGATTAGCCAGTCCTTATGTGGGTTAGACATGGTGGACTGATAACCATTTGTTGTGTTAGTGCAAAGCACTACCACCAAATGAAAAAATTTTAAAATTTTTGGCCAAAACGGGAAAACTAGGAATAGGGCACAAATGTGATCAAATTCGCCAGAATTCCCCCCCCCCCACACACTTAGAATTGAATATTGCCCTCAATATTCAAAGTACCGGCTATTATGCCGACACTTAGAACATTGCAAGGGAATACTAATGGCCAAGCGTGGGAACACAACAAAATTTATTTATTATTATTTTGAACATATATAAAATTTTGAACATATATACAACAGTGGGGGCAACACCCCCACACTAGGGTGTTAGAAAAGAGAAAGAAGTCAGAGACATGGGTGAAAACCCATGTTGTCGGCTAAGGTTTTTGTTCACCGAGTCACTAGCTTGACTCGACCCCGCATTCATTGGTTCTTGGGGAAGCAAGTGGAAGAAACCATCTCCATCGGACTTTCATTCAATGTGTTTGGATGAACATTTGAATTTCTTGAAAGTTCCACTCCGATGAGATATACACAGATCCGGCTCACAAATGATAAATGAAAATGCCTGGATCAAAGATAGTGTCTTCATTCCCGAAGGAGTGAAGAACAGGAGAAGTCACCGTGTAGGTGAAGAAAAGAAAGAAAGTCATGATAAAAATCATGACTAACTCATCATCATCAGAAGGAGAATTCATGATTTCAGTATCATGAATCTCGTCATTTAAGCTCGGTTGATCAAGACAATTAAAGATTGGGAGGGGTGGGATTTTGATATTAATCAAATTCTCAGTGTTGAGAACATCTCCCTCCGGAACACAAAGATAATCTTTGTCAAGATCAAAGTGGAAGTTATCATACTCCAGCGGAGATATGATATGAGTGAGTTCAAAGGAGAACTCCTCGTAAAGAGAATCATTCACGTGATGTAAATCTGTGAACCCTTGCTCTATTATGGAATCATCACCTACCTCGTTCTGAATATCAAAGAGTGGATTATCAGAAATTAAAGTGAATTCAGATTCGAATTCAAACAGAGGATTGGTGAGAGACGTTTTGAATGCTTCGGGAACAAGATGATCAATATTCTCTTTTGGACTGACGAGCTCAGAAGGTAGTTCCTCCACATGACTGATGTCTCCACAAGATAAAGAATTTTCATCAGTATGTGAATCACTAAGCTCGGGGTTGGGATAAGAATTGAGTGATAGATTATTATTTAAGAGACTTTCGATTTCTTCCAGATTGGATTCGAAATCAAAGAGATCATCATCACTTCCTGATGGAAGTGGATCAATGTGAGTAAGTTCATCAGTAAATTCCTCAAGAAGAGGGTCAACATCAGAACGGGGCAGTGATGCCTCAACATACTCAACTTCTCCATAAGATGTATATTCATCGTTAGAATCGGAGAAAGTCTCAAAATGATCTTTTGAACACTCAAGAGGGGAAGGGATATCACACACATGATCAAGAATTCCCTGTGACTCACTTGGGATTGGGACAAGGTTCTCAACACTAGACTTTATGAATACGTCTGATTCCTTTGCAGGAATTGTGTCAAGAAGCTCATCCCCCATGTTAAGAGAATTAGTGGGAACTTCGGGTGTGATAACAGCAGACTGAGTTTCAACTGATGAACTTGATGAATCATCATCAAAGATATCTTCATCATCACTGTCATCAGGAATGAAACGGAATCGAGAGCTAGATCTGGCTGCTTTTTTTATTTTAATTAATTCCCTAATAGAATTTTCACTGGCACTCTGGGAATCTAATTTAGCAACCTGCTCTTCAGTTAACAATTCTACCATGGATTTCTCATGTGAATTTTGAATTAATGAAAATTGCGGGGGTGGGGATTTGTCAAAACCAGAAGGTTGACATTGATAATCATCATGAGGACCCCCACAATATGCACAAGGAGAACTTGATGCATTATGAAACGGTGTATTAGCTAACTCCTCATTTATTTCTTTTAAGGACTCTAGAGTCTTTAGAAAAAAATCTTGTTCAGTTTGTTGAGGAGTTGCTTGAAACATTGGGTACTGTGGAGGTTGGTCTTGACATGAATAGTCATAATTGTTACAAGGAAATGGATTCCTTGCTTGACAATCAGAGCTAAAATGTGGACCTCCACAATACTCACAAGAAAAGTTTGGTGTATTTTGATACGATGCATCATTGAAATATGATTCTTGCTCGTATGAATGTGATGGGTAGTTGGAAAAATTTGAAGAGTCGTTGAATGAGTTCGGATTAGGATCATAAGCAAATGAATTCCTCGAACCACAAAACAAACAACTTCCGTTTCGAATATCATTACCACACTGATCACATGTACACCAACGACATGGTAAACCAAAAAGCGGCTCACTACAACCAACACAAGGAATAAAATCCGGAGGTGGGACAAGTGGTGTGCTCTGAGAGCTAGGAATTTCCACCACTTCCGTTATGGTCTCTGGTTTTTGATAAACGTGAAGATTAGGCAAGTCGTTCTTTTTAGTCACTGTTCTAAGTTCTGTACGTTTGCTTGACAAACTTTTAACCGTAAATCCTGAAAGGTTAGGATCGATTCTCGACGGTTTGTCATTAATAGCACGTATCTCGGGCTGTGAAGGGTGGTAGGAAGGACTTTGAGAATCCTTGAGAGACTCTTTAGTGGATAATTCACACCAATAACAAGATCCACGATCCTTTGGTGCATGCTTTCCACACCGCTCACACGCACACTTAGAACAACGATGGCTATCAATCAACGGGCTTTTACAATCAAAACATTTGTACCCGAGAGACGCCATAGAAGAAAGGTATAAGAAGTTTAGAATCAAAATGGATAGAGGGTAAAGGGATAAAGAATCAAAAAGGGTAAGAGGGTAAAGAAGAATATTTTTGGTTTTTTTTGTGTTCGTTGAAAACTTTGAATAAAAATGTTTTTGGCAATCGTTCCGTCAAACGAATTAACTTCACGATAATTTTGGTTTTTATATGAAAATAAGGAAATATGAACAAAAGATGGTAAATATACAATGGGTGTATATTCAACAATCACTGATACTTCAAATTCGTTCAACGCAGCACACCTCCCCGGCAGCGGCGCCAAAATTTGATTGGCCCTGAAACAGTCAACTTAAATCAACCACGGATGTGGTCAAATAAAGTCAAACCAATTGAGAACACAATACAATTTACCAAGGAGTACAGAATATTCCCGGGTCGTTAAGTCCCAGCGAGGTGTGTAAACTGAAATAAAACGAATCTGTGATCGGGTGATAATTGAACGGAAAAGGTTGGGAGTGATTAAACTAAAGAAATATAAAAGGAAATAGCTTAAAGAAGCTATATGAACAAGTACGTGAAAGATAATAACTTGAAAACGTCTAAAATTTAAAAACGCGTACGTTTTAACTTTAAATAAAAGTAAACGTACAAAATAAAAAGTGAGATTTAATAAATAAAAGACCTACGAATATGAAAATTATATTTTTACAATCCTAATAATAAAATAAAATTATTGGAAAAAGAAAATTATTTATTAGACTTTTTAATTAATTAATAACTATTTAATTATTATTTAAACTAATTAAAATTCTAATAAATACTAAAAGATCAAAGAAAAATCTGAAAATTTTTCTATAAATACTTTAAAGTGACAAGAAGCTAAGAAAATTATAAAAATGAAAATTACTTAATTAAAATTTAAAAAGATAAATTCTATTAAATAGAAGCTATCACTATATTTCTATTTTTGATTTTTATTAAGGACTAAAAATATAATTATATTTTTCCTAGATTAAGAATGATAAAAGAAAATTATGAAAATTGGATTTATATTTTTCTGATTAAAATTCTATTTATTATGATTTAATTACTATTTTAAATATTTTTTAACTATTATAAATTCTAATAAATACTAAACAAACTCAGAAAATTATGAAACTTTTTTCTAAGTTAACTTATATGATTACAAAGATAAGAAAAATAAAAAGGTGGAATTAGCTTTTGTGGATAAGCTGCTATAAGCTTCACAGCTTATATAAGCTAAAACTAAAAAAAAATAAAAGAAGGATAAATAGGATTGGAAAGGAAGCTATAACACAAAAGGCACCCGGGCAGAGTGGTTGGGTTTTTGGTGTGTTAAGCAAGAGGTCAGGGGTTCGAATCCTACTTGCACCACTTTTTGAACTATTTTATTTTTTTTTGAATTTTTTATTAAAACTGATTTAGCTAATGATAAGAAACATTTTTCATAATTGTGACTTAAGCTGGAACTCAATTAATAAGCTAGAAATAAGCAAAATGGGGCTGCAACTTCTAAATTAAGCCTAAGGTTTGACTAGTTGACTGATAAGCTAACTAAATAAGCTAGGGGGTTTAAAAACAAACTACAGGGATCTAAGGCATCTTAATAAGCTATAATCAATCTAAATTAAGCACTGGATAAGCCAGATAAGCACTAGGAGGGGGGGGGGAAAGATCTAGGGTCTGCTGCTATGTCTAGGAGCAGGGCAAAAATGGCTTTTTCAAGCCTGTGAAAAGCTGGTATAAGCTACTCTAAAAATCTGGCAAAAATTACTAACTAGAGATGAGCTATTGAACTTTAATAATCCTAATTTTTTAGCTTCTACTAACTTAAATTAAAGGCTCTAGAAAATCTTGAAAATCTGTGAAACTATGAAAAACCAATTTTCTAGTCTGCTAGTATAACTAAGGTCTGATATGGGAAGTTCTAAGGGGCAAGGCTATGGAACTCAAAGGGAACTTGAATATGGGTTGAGACAAACCTGAGGAATGCAAAAATAGCTCCAAAATAAGCCTGAGCTTATTTGGAGCTTATTGAGGGCAGTTGACTGCCTTGCCTGCAACCACCCAACTCCAAACCTGCAATTGGACTAAAAACAGCAAAATGGAATTGAAATCATCTTAATTTGGGTGAATTAAGCTTAATCAAAACCAACTAGATTGCAAATGAACAGTGGGTCACCCAAAATGACCCAGTTTGACTTATTACCAAACACCCCTTTTGTCTTTGACTGTGTTGAAAATTAAACTAGAAAACACCAAACTAATTTAATCTAATGACTGATAAAGGACTAAATAACTTAAATAATCTGAGAAAAGCAGTTTTCAACTTAAAAGAAACTCCAAATAAGCTAATGACTTAAGCTTGACTCATTGACTGATTTTAGATTTTTAAAGGTTTATTTAGCTAAACTGAAAACAAACTCACATAATATCTCAAATTAACATCTCATTAAGCAGGAAGTCACATAAAAAGGAAATAAGAGCAAAAATAAGCTAATAAGCAGTTGTACAGTAAAGGTTGACCTAGGTTGACTTTTTTTTTTGCAAACTTGGAATTTAGAACAGAATATGTAGCCAAAACATTTAAAAGAGCTTAAATAAGCTCAAAAGAGCTTATTTAATCAAGAACAACAGATTGTAGCTTTAAAACTAAGAAAAGAACTTTTGGCGGGAAACTCTGTTAAGCTTGAAACATAAATTAAACTTCAATTAAATGGTTCGATTACAACTTGAATTATATAAAAACTACAAAACCCAGATGAAAATTACACTAAAATTAACTACGACATTTTTTAGCTAAATTACACTAAAACTAAAACCTACTACTTTTTTTCTACTCAGTCTTGGATCTTCTTTATACTTGAAATATCTTTCATGGGCCCTTCTGAGCAAATCCCAGCTCTTGGTTTGGTCCAAATCATCCCAATCGTCCATGTGTGATTTTTGGTGCCAAAGTCTTTGAGCAGTTTTATTTAATTAAGGAATTTGGTGAGTTGGAGGGGAGTTGGTAGTGACTGGGGGTGTGAGGTGGAGGTGGAGAGGTGGCAAAACCAGGGTGAGGTGGAAGGAGTGGTATGGTAGCAGTGGTGGTGGTTTTGTGGGAGGGAAAAAGGGAGAGGTTGACTGGTTTGACCGTGGGTTTGACTGGTATTAAAATACCGGGTTAAAAGGTTTAGTGAGTTGGATTGGGTTTGGGCTTTGGGCCTTGTGGACTGGGTATCTAAATCAGGTAAGTGTAGTATTATTAGGTTAGGATTTGGAATTTTGTAAAGTGTAGGGACCAATTCTGTAATTATGCAAACTTCAGGGACCATGGCTGTCAAGTGTCAATAGTACAAGGACCAATTTAGATAATTTTTCCAATTTTGAAAACCGGGGACTTGTTTTGACAACTTTTAAAAGTTCAGGGACCTTTTATGTTATTTTTGAAAGTTGAAGGACCTGAACTGTCATTTCTTAAAAACTTTCATCCAAGGACCATTATTGTAAAGGTTGAATAGTTTAGGGACCTTGAATGATAATTTTCACACCAGGGACTATTTTTGCCAATTTTTGAAAGTTCAGGGATTGAAACTGCCAATTATGCAAAATATGTTCGTTTTCAATTGTTTTCAATTCTTTTGCACAAGAAACACATAAAAACACAATCAAATGATATTTCTTGTATTTTGAAGCATATTTGCATGTTTTTAAACGTTTTGGCAGTCTAAATGTGACAGAAATGATGAGTATTTAGACACTCATCAGGCTGGCACTCCACCCTTGTTTCTGGAAACTACTTTATGTGACTATTGAAACACCCCGTGCCCGATTAAACTTAAAATTTAAAACTTTTACGCGGAAACGCTTTGACCCGTTACTGACCTCCTGTAACTCTTTTATAAACTGACTGAAATAAGTTACAAAACAGACATTGAGACTATTTTTAGAAGAAACTAGACTCTAATACTTTTAAAACGAGGGGTGGCACCCTAAAATGCACTATGACCCGATTTGTGCAATGAGGACCTCTAAAGTGCACTATAACCCCTCTTGTGCACTAGGAACCCCTAAAGTGCACTACTATCACTCTTGTGCCCTATGAACCCCTAAAGTGCACTATAACCCCTCTTGTGCATTAAGAACCCCCAAAGTGCACTACTTTCTCAAAATGACCCGTAACAATTTTTAACACAAAATCAACACTTTAAACCTATATTTAAACACATGTAATCCACATTTAATTAAAAATATACCATATACACTGTTTTCCAAAATTATTGACCCGTTAGACCTAAAATGGGTTCAAATAGACCTTGTCCTAAACACCCATTTTTCTGCATGACCCTTTTATGCACTTTTGACCCATTTTCCGAAAAAACAACTTCTATAACTCGACAACTAACGAAACTTTCCAGAAATCATGAACTCTACATATAACATCATTTTCATAATCATTTGTGGTCTAAACGAACCATGATCATACACTTTACAAAGCTACGAGTGTTTTGCCAAACATACTAAGCCAAATGCTTCATAAACCTTCACTATCACCTTCCACATAACACATATATGAATAAATCAATATAATCTCATGTCATAACCATTTTACTTACCTTGAATCCAAGCTAAGATATCATTAACATCATCATCATCATCATCATCATCCAAGCTAAGATATCATCATCATCATCATCATCATCATCAAACTCTTGGCTCCTACTCAATAACCAACACAAACACTTATTATGACATTATACAATATAAACTAACAAAGGTGTTAATACAAATATCGCCTAGAAACGTTATTTATATTTTACGATCTTTGCTAAATTTTGTTAACGACAAATTGTAAACTTTATTTTTAGCAAAACATAAATATGGTTAAAGTCTTTTACTTATAAACTTTTATTACAAACTAAACATCACTTAAGTTACAAAAACATTTTACAAGTATATTTTCATTTTCATGTTAATCTAAAATGGAAATATATATTTACATCATTCCATGCATCATCCATATCTTCCTAAGATTTTTGGAAGATATAGAAAATATTTTGTTTAGATTGTTACTCAAAGAATCATGGTAAGATTTGGTGAATATTTTGGTTAGATTTGAAGAAAGATTTGCAGGTCTTGTCTGTCAGACCTGGCGGAACCAAAATGGACAACGGACAGAACCCGCTAAAGAGATCCGTCCCATCCGTGGCTTGCTGGAAACTCTTGCCTATAAATAGCAAGCCACACCAAGTTGTTTTCTCATCACTTACAATCATACATACTCTCATTTCTTATATCTAACTCATTCACATTTTATTTTAGTGAGATTCTTTTGTAGCAAGAAGATCACAACTTCATTCGAAAGACTTTCAAGTTTCAACTTTGAGTTGCACGTCTTGTTAGTTTATCATTGTGTGGATTCTAGTTATTCATACAACCATTGATTGTATTTATTCAGTAGTGATCGGTTAGTATTTTAGTCCTTAAAATACATAGAGTGACGGGAGTGGTTATACCCTTGTAAAAGAACTCGACATCTAGCTTTGTGTCGGAAATCTTGTGTAAGCGACCTGTAAGGTTTTCTTCGCCGGTTAAAGGAGCTTGTTGACTAGTGAAGGATACTCTCGAGTTGGATACTCGGGGAGTGGAGTAGAGCAAGAAAAAAGAGTCATTGTAGACCGAACTACTATAAACATCCGTGTTGTGGTTTGATCGTTTCTTTCTTTACTTGCACTTTACTTATCGTTTTATTATTTGCATTAGTCGATATCACAAATTGTTTCAAAGCAAATTAATTTTAAAAACGGTAAAACTATTCAACCCCCCTTCTAGTTTTCCACAAAAGGTTTACACAACCCAAACATACCCATAACATCTTTAATCATCATGTGATCATATCTTGATCATATGATGAAACCCCCACTATAACCAAACTAAACAAACCCATAAACATTAAACCCTTATTAATTAGCTTAAAGCATCATTTACCCAATTCCCCCAAATTGGGTACATAAACCATACTTATTTAATTTATCAATTAACTTAAGATATGGATTACTTACTTGTGTAGAAGTATAATTAAGGCTTATCTCTTGAATTGGGACCTTAATTCTTCCTAATCTTGATCATCAAGATCTTGTTATGCCCTATTCTTTTCTTTGTTTGTCGACACACAAATACTACACATCTCCAGAATAATGTGGAGTTTTTCCAGGGAAATTCTAGGATTATCTAGATATAAATTAGTTAGAAATTTGGCCATTTGACACAAATGGTTCCTCAAGTCCTATCCCTTATATTTGTGATACACAATACTTTCTAAAACTATTTACATAACATATTCAATTATAGTTTGACTATCGGGTTTGACTTCTAATTTACCACAATTTGACTATCCAATTATATTAGACCTTCAAACATTTAAAAGTCTTGGTCAAACTATTTTAAGGCATTTTATCATTATTTAATACTTATAACCTAGTTTTGGGGTGTAACAACTGTGTACTTCCTAAAAAATTGCGTCTTAGTGTAGTTACAAAAAATGTTATAAAACTTTTTTCTACAAAAAATTGACATGAACATATTCAACCCAATTGCATAAATTAAGCAAAAAATGTTTGTGTGTAAAAACTCGTAATTTACCTAGTCATTAATTATTGTTAAAACACGAATTAATTCAATTTGAAAGTTTAATTAACCATTCTTCGCGTTATTATTATTTTTTTTACTTAAACAATACAACTACGAATTATATTTGTCAACTATGTGACGTAACTCACACTTCCTACTAACGAGCTCCCGCGCGTACTAACACTAGATTAGTTAACGGGCTTATCACACCCGACACTTTCTTTTGGGCCTTTGCGAATCCATAACTCAAAGTCTTTCAAACAAACACACGCTTTCTTTTCTTTTGGGCTTCGACCCATACATGCCGCCAAACAAACACGCTCTTTTCTTTCATTTGGCCCTTAGTCATGTGTGAGCCCAACAAGCCCAATGATTTGGCTGTGGCCTTGTAGCATTCGAACCAACACATAATTTTGATGATTTACTATCAAACGCACCCTAGTAACTTTGTAACACACTTTTATTTTAAAAATGAAACTAAACCCATAGTACTTGATCCAAATCATACACATTGACATATTTTGCTCCCTACTAACCCACACAACCCATTGTGTAAACCTTATATCCACCCCAAGTCAACTTCTATGTATTTCCACCCCTTCTTTTCCCTATGTTTCGACAGGTTTGGCCACACCAAGGAGTCCCCTAAACCCATTTTGTCAACCCCTATACTAGCTAACATCTCTCTCCTCTTCCTTTCCTTATAACCGGACACAACAAACACCCAACTTAACACACATCCACTTTCACTTCTCACTTATACAAGTTACAAACTAGTGAAGGCTAAGGGTCTCGAAGCAAGGTGTAATCGAGTTAGGCTTTTGAAAGCAAACGGTTACTAAGTCGAGGGTTATAAGCTACTGGTTAGCAAGTTCTCTTATTTCCTTTCCATCACACTTAACACACTCACTGTGAGCCTCACACATTTTTCATACTTACTACTTTGTTTGCATGCGTATTATGTATTTGTTAGTTTTATAGGCATAAAATAATAGACGTGTGTTAGGATCGAACTCGAGATCACGGGATTGCACACTTTACGTATGAAGAGTAAATGAATAATAATTATTATAAATGTTAAGAATAATTATTAATAAACAAAACATGTAACGATCGTTAGTATTAAATGGAAAAGGCTAACGTCCGTTAGACGAATAAAAGGAAAGTAATATTTGTGAATAATTGGAAGGTCAAGAAGGTTCCGGAATTCCCTTGGGAACCCTAAACCGATCGGCACACAAAGGAGGCACCTCCTTTGTGCCTTGGACTCCAAGTTACTTCACCTATATAAGCAAACTCAAGGTTATTTGTTCCATACACTTGTACACACAATAATCTTGAGTTTTCTCTTTTCTTTTCTTGTCCCAAAATCGATCAAACAATCCCTAATCTTTAGAGATTTGATTTTTGTCTTCAAAAATGTTTTGTTATTCAATTACTTGCATAATCTTTTACTTGAAGTAGTACGTATGTACAAGAACGTGAATCAAACACACTATTGTTTGATTCTTGGATTGAATTACAAAAAGGTAAGGGGTAATTCTTTTAATCCTATAAACCCTAATTAGGGTTCTTGATTTGAAGAATTGCACAACTTGATTCTTGTTCGGGCTAGAATCAAAAGGTACGTTTACTTTAATGTTTGGTTAATTAATTATACATTATGTGATCCTAATTGCTTCCGCTATGCTATACTTGATGTTATTGTTTATATATGTATGACATGATTATATAATTCCAACAGTATTGTTTCTTGAAAATCTCCTGTCGTTTCGTAATTATACTCGTACACATTTACATGCTCACGTTTGCTAACCTAGTTAGTTGTTGTTTGCAAAACTTGTGTGGACTTGACCCTAATAAACCTCACAAACTAGTGTTTTTGGGTACTTCACTCGACCCATACAAAACCAAAGTGAGCTATACGAAACATTTTGAAACTTATATAACCAATGAAAACGTATATGAAACGTAGTTTTGGCTTGTAGGACTTGTACACAATCGACCTAATATGTTTTGTGGCTCGCGAAGCTTGTTTTCAAAGTTATGTAACGTATTTACTAAGCTTAATTATGAGCTTACTTCTCAAACAGGTTCACTTTTAAACCCAAGTCGAGCACGTAAAGGGGCCAAACGGCCCAAACCGGTTACCAAGTGCTTATTTATAAGCTAACCTATGTCTAAATGTGCTTATTAAAAACTTTAACGGGTTTAGAAATACTACACGAGACTAGTTTAAAGGTGTTGAACACGTTTGATGTTGGGTTCTTTTCGTTTGTGTCGTGGGAAAACACAAATAAGTCGAAGATTATTGCGTAGTTATTTTAAAAACTTACTAGATAACGGACATACAAAAACTGAGTTTTGGAAGCGAAGAAGAAACACAAATACAAATTTGCATGCCACCCACGACACAGTTTCGTTTGGTGAAATATAACACAAATTTGACCACAGGAACTTGACGATAAAGGGAGTTAAATGTACAATCATATAAAGTAACACACCTAGCTCAGTTGGTCGGTTGCTTAGTCCCTTATTCACGAGACCCGGGTTCGAAACTGGGCGCTGCCCTTTTGGCGACTTTATTTTTTTTAAGCAAACTCATAAACTATGGGACTGGACATGTCATATAAGAATAACTATTGCAGGTTATAAACGAGTAACGACGATAGTGTACCGGGTAACAGGCCGCTTTGAGAACATGAGGCCCCGAGTTCAAATCCCGTAGGCAACATTTTTTATATTATTTTATTTTACATTTTAACAATTATTTTTAGACCCAAACGTATACATTTTTATAGCCCCTAATCTTTTTCCTAATAAAACAAAACCCCTATCGGGAATTTTCCATTAAAAAAAAATCAATTCATTCTTATTTTAGTAATATTTTTTTTATTCTGATTTTTTAAAAAGTATTTTAATTATCAAAGTAACTTTAAAAATTTCTATATTTGTATAAAAACGTTTTTATACTCAAATATTAAAAAAGTACAAATATACACATGGGCTAGAGTGTTATGTTTTGATATTTTGATGTTAAAAGTGTAAAATTTTATAAAAAGCGGAAACACATCCACAAACACACCAACAAATCGATTCCCCCAATTACACACACACTAACCTAAGCTGTGTTTCAACTTTCAATCCTAATAACCCAACAAAACATCCACAAACACGCTAACAAATCGATTCCAGGGAAAACTCACACACACTAACCTAAGTTGTGTTTCAATCCTAATAACCCAACAAATCGATTCCCACAATTATTGTTCAACTGTTACATCATCAATTTAAAGTAACTGGAGGCGGAGAAAGTGGAAGACATATCCCTTTGGATCTTGGTCCATCATGGCCCTTTGATTAATAGAACTGGAAGCACCATGTACAATTATCATTCTAAAAGGTCTTCAAATATGTCAAAAAATACGTAAGTGGAATTAATTAGTGATATGGTTTATATCATTGCATTCAGGTTTTATTTATCATATGGTAATTGATTTATGTATTGTTTTTGGGTTTTTGTACTTTTTTTTGCTAATTGATTTATGGACATTCTGAAAGGTCTTCAAATATGTCAAGTTGTTTAAGCAAGTTTTTACATTTTGTTGGACTTAACTGTTATTTAAAAAAAAAAATAAAACTCAAAAAATCAGGTTTTCTTTTTCATCTATGTAGAAACTTATTTATATGTATTAAACATCTTATCTTAATACTATTGTTGCAAAGTTTTTTGGTTTTTTATTGTTGTGTCATTGTGCTTATGTTTATGTATTAAATGTCCTGATATATTTTTATGCGAGTATGATATATGGATGTAGAATTATTGTACTATGGTATTAGAGATGCCTGAGTGGTTAGATCATTGAATTAAGGTTGAAAACGCAAGTGGTTTTTAGATTATACTTAGCTGGAGTATTAAACATAACTGGTTTATTTGTCATCGTTTTGTGTAGTGCCATAATAAGTAGAATGCAAAGCAACCTAATGAATTTAAGGCACTCTTGATTAAAACGTCAAACAACTTTTTTATGTTTGATATTGGTTTTGGGCTTCTCCATATAATAGTCTGTTTGATGATGCCTACATTTGTATGTTCTATTGATTATTGTGTATACTACATTAAAATTACTTGCATTACTATTTCTACTACTACTGTATTTGTAATTAGTTTACATCTCAATGTCACATTTTGTTTTCAGGGGATGTTTGGGCTTATTTACATTTTCAAAGTAGGCAAATGCAGAAGACAGACCTTATGAGAACGCAAAATAGGATGCAGGATCAGCCTACCAGAAGGCTAAAGGACAATGGAGTGGGCTAAAGAGGAGTTGAAAAATGTGTATGAAGCAATGAAGGTGAAAGCGGGAGAGGGTTTAGAGGCCGAGATACAGGCAATGGGCAAGAAGTACCATGAGGCTGCTGCCCCGGAAATGCTTAATTTCAGTAATGGTCCACCTTACGAGATCCAAGTTCACAGGTTTGTGTTCATTTTTCAAGCTATCCTCTTTTTAGTTCAAAATAAGTGATGTTGCAATGAGT
>CP139503.1:29582000-29597187 GCA_021014915.2 Artemisia tridentata subsp. tridentata | reverse complement strand
GTGGACCTCATTTTTAAAGCAGTGATTCTCAAGAAAAGTTAGAAAACTACTTAGCGTCCTAATGTGGTATCTTTATCGGTATAAAAACTATCGAAACGAGAAAATATGAAGAAATTCATCTCTCACCAAAAATAAAATAAATAGAGGAAAGTAGGAAAATGGGAGCAAGAGTTATTACACAAGTAACTTCCATGAGTAGTGTTAGCATCTAACTTGTAATTAAGCTATGACTTCGTTTTTACGTTTAGCATGGGAACTCGCGAAAAATCAGGGACGATGAATTCTATCTGTATGGACACTTCTCTCTGAGTTGTGTTTCTTACTCTGTGACCCTAAACGTTATTGAAAAATGATGAAAGTCAAACATCCCGTCACATAATAAAAGTACGTAAATATTAGTGTAATAAATAAAAGTTGAAAAACGGAGCGTTCTTTGAAATAAATGATTTTGTACTCTCTTTTGAACATTTTGCTACTTCTTCAATGTCAGTAGAAAGAGTTATGAAAGTTATTTATCTCGGGGGGCGTGAAATGATCCCATTGCGTGAGGACACACAATACCTTAGTCTGGGGGATTTTGATGTGTGCTTAATCACACATCTTTTTCTGTCCATATTAAGACCAAAACAGACACAAACTGACCATAATTGCCAAAGATATTGTATTTTTGTGTTTGTGATCGTAAAGGAACGGATATTTCATAAATTGGCATTAATCAGGCCAAAAAGGTCAAAAACGAGCACGAGTTTGCAAAGTTGTCAGCTTCAGTCCCTCAAGTTTGGAAATTGGCAGAAATGGCCCCTGTACTTTGGATTTTGGAAGAAAAAAAAGTCAAAACTGGTCCTTGGAGTTCACAAATTGCCAAGTTTAGTCCCTGGGTGAAAGTTTTGAAGAAATTACACATTTGGCCCCTGAAGTTTCAGAATTGGCAGAAATAGTCACTGGGATTTCAAAATTTAGAAATTACATTTATGGTCCTTTGGTTACTCATCTTGGCAAGATTGGTCCTTGTGAATACTTTTGGAAAATTACACACCAGGTCCTCAAGTTTCAGAAAATAACATGAATGGTCCTTGTTGTTATTTACTTAAACCAAATGGACCTAACCTTTTATTATCAAAAACCAAATCCAAATAAACAACACAACCTCACCAGCTCACACAAACCTTGGCCCATCACTCCCTCAAGCCCAACTTCCCAATCCCCCGTGTAGAACCGTAGAAGGGGGTGAATACAGTTTCTTCAGCTTTTTAGATATTTAAAAAACTTTAAGCCAAAGAGAACACCAAGTGGTTGTACAATAATTCAACAACCACTAACACAACCAAAGTATATAAAGCAAGTAAGAACACAACGATATATACTGGTTCGAGATGGGGGGTTTATACCATCCGTACGTCCAGTTGCGAATCCGCGACTCCGATACTATTCACTAGTATAATCCTTTCGGTGGACTACAAACCGTTACAATTCACTCCACCAATATTCAACAATATTGATGCTCACAAAGAAGGAGTTACTCCCACGGTATTCCGCCCTCGGAAACCACCCAAAAGAATCTCACGATTCGACTTTACCTAAGGGTCACCAAGACCACTACCAAGACTTCCCACCGGAAGTATCAAACCCCAACTAGATCCCCAATGATCTAGGCTTGGTCACCAAGACACAAGAATTCCCTTACAAACAATTAGAATGAATGAATAAGTGTTTGTTCAATCAAGTCCTAACTTAACCTAGAGACTCGATTGTAATAGAAAGGGTATAAGAAAGAAGACCCTCGACACAATCACAAGAGTGGATTAAGTTCTTGAGATTCTTCCCTTGCAAGGAGATGTGTTCTTCCAAAGATGTTAAAGTGTTTAACTAAGAACACAAGATAGAATTAGAGAGATTGGAGAGAAAGAATATAGAGAGAAAGAATAATGGCAAGGGGTGAGGAATACAAGAGACATGGCATGGTATTTATAGGCAAAACCCAAACTTGGGAAAAATTTACCGAGGCCGGCGCGTCACCCACGCGTCAACGCGTGGGAAGCGCGCCAGGCGTCTGTAAGATTTTTCCCAAAACTTTGGGTGTTGACCTTTTAAAAACCTTACCTTGCTAAACCCCCAATTGTACTTCACACTAAACCTTAACATTAATCAATCTAAGGTTTACCAACTCAAATAGCCAATTTGGAAAATGTTTTGTGAAGTGTTTATAAGAAAACCAAATACCAAGGATAGAAGAGTAGAAAGGGTAATTTGGTAGGGGTAGAAATGGTATTCCTCACATGGCATAATAGAGAAGAGAATATGCCATGGGATATTCCTCAAGGGAAGGGTTAAGGTGTAACTATGGTTAGGTTAAGGGTTTAGAGGTTAACCATGGTTAGGTGAGAAAGGTTACGTGTTGAGAAGTAACCATGGTTGGGTAGAGAGTAAACCATGGTTGGGTTAGAAAGGAATATTCCAAAGGGAATATGCTTTGCTTGGGGGGAAAGTGTGAATGGATGGTTGAGATGGTTTGTTTGAAATGGATGGTTGTGATTAAAACATGTGATGAAAGCTAACCATGGTTGGGTTGAGATGAACCATGGTTGGGTAAGTGTGGACTTAACCAAGGTTGGGTTAGGGTTGTGTGATGAGAACTAACCATGGTTGGGTGAATGAACCATGGTTGGGTTAGAAAGGAATATTCCAAAGGAATATCCTTTGCTTGGAGGGAAAGAGTGAGTGAATGGTTGAGATGGTTTTGGTTTGAAATGGATGGCTAGGATGATATGAGTTGTGTGTGTGAGTTGGCATATAAGAGATGGATTTAGTTTGAATTGAATGGTTGAGATCAAAGGTGTGTAAGGGATGTGATGTTGTAAGGGAATGGATGGTTGAGATGTAAAGTGTGTAAGGGAATATGTAAGAGTGTAAGAGATTGTGTAAGAGAATATATGAGTTGGATATGATTGGATATGGTGAGTTGGCTAGTGTGTGTAGAGAGGAGATGGTTGTGAGAGTAGTGTGTGTATTTTGAAATCAAGTGTGTGTACACAAGGTGTATAAGTGTGTGTATAGGATTGTATGTGGAGAGGGAATATTGTGTGTGGGAGTATAGGGGACAAGAGGTACACATTGTGTAAGTGGTGTAAGGGAATGTTGTAAGAGAATGTTGGAGAGGGATATTTGGGAAGGATTGTGGGAGATTTGGTGTATTTGTCTTTTGTAGAATAAGATTAAGAAGAAGATTAAGAAATAATCTAATTGTCATTAAGAGGAAAATGTTTAGACAATTAAGATTATAAGTTGAGAAAATCATAGGTTACTTATAAGTTCAAGTAACACAACGTCGAGAATCCATATGTTCATATCTCGTGACTTTCCACGACTCGACGTTCTCAACTAATACCTTGGTTCAAACAAGTTAAGTGCTTTGCCTTGATGTAAAGCATAACCCAAGTGGGAAAGGATGCGTTTACGCAAAGTGACCTTTGACTTAGTTTGACCAATAAGGGAGTAAACCCGTTACGTAATTAGAGAAGACGTAACCACGGGATATGAGCATATGGATGCTTTCACATGATGTTACGTGAAATATATAAGCTCCCTAAGTTTAGAAAAGCCTTGGCTAGAGGCGATAGTTAGAAAACATGAGTTGGCGTTTTCCCGTAAATGGGTGCTTTAAAAGTTGGATCTCTCTAATCCCAAAACTTGTTTCGAGTGTTCTCAATTAAGCACATAACATATTCATACCTTTATTGAAAGATCCACATTTGTCGGGTAAGGGGAAAGCCGACTTTCAAAATTCATCCCGAAATTTATAGACGCTTGGCGCGTTACCCACGCGTTGACGCATGGGTGGCGCGCCAGCAGCAGACATGTGATTCGGGGAATTTTGGCTAACGTTTGTTATTTTATGTGTTTCGATGGATTATTTGTCATCATTAAAACATAAAGAGATCTTGATCATGTTGCCTCAACAATCTCCCCCTTTTTGATGATGACAAATAAAAACCGAAAGCAAATAAAATTACAAAACTTAGCGAAGACAAAGCGCGCCTTTGGAGCCTTGAACATTTCTTGAATGGTCTTCACGCTCTTGCTTTCTTTCAATGGTCTTCACACTCTTGCTTTCTTTATCCCCCTTTTTTCGAATAAAAAAGGTGGGACTTCCATTGAATGGGAAAGTAGCTTGTTCCAATAGCACCTGAACGTGCTCCCCCTTAAACATAGCTCCCCATAGATTGTTGCTCTCCCTTGTTTCAAGGCGGGGATCCATGGGTCAAGAGCCTCACCTTTGCGGTGGCCTAGCTACATAAAAACACCACAACATGCAACAAACAAGAAATCCTCACATGTGAAAGTCCAAAATGGGTTAGGTTACCATTTGGATACTTACAACATGGGTTAGTTCACATCAATATATATATATATATATATATTGATGCGTGGGTTTTGCAACCTTACAACAGGTTTTACCTCTCGAGGGATCTCAAGAGGCTTACAACCCCACCAGGCAGTGTACCTGACCGATGTAGTATAGTGTAGTGGTAAGTACGGGGGATTGATCGTTCTCCACAGGGAATAGTGTTCGTTAGGTGTGAAAGGCTACTCTAATTAGGTCTAAGGGTTGAGGAAGATTCTTTTTATGTTTTTTTTTATAATTTATAAAAGCAAGTAAAATCTCGGGTTTTGAAGGAGTGGGCGGAATTAGTTGCTAGTCAACTAACCCAAATTACTACAAATGCAAATAAAATAAAATAACAAAAATGAAAAGTGGTGAGAAACTTATGTGTAGAGAAATGTGTTTACTTAGATTTCCTTACTCCCTAACTATCTTTTACCGGTTAATTAGTGTGTATTAGTCGCGTGGATGACGGGTGTATTCCTTAATACCATTCGTGGGGTGGCGTACTTACTTCCCCAAACTCTACAAGCTCCTACTTCACTCCTATGTCGAGCCGGCTAGGAAGCTCCTAACATGGGATCACTAGAATTCGCTTGTGCATTAAATACAACCATAAAAACCTTTAGTACGCGTTTGGTTCATGTTTCTTAAGACGTTCAAGCAAGTTACCGAATAGGAAGTTAGCCAGTTTTCTTAAGCCTAACATAGATAAACAATCATCCAATACAACTAACAACACACTAACAACCAATAATCAATAGCTAGGTTTCATTAGATCTAAGCAAACACAAGATAAAATTAGCCTAACATGTTAAACAAAAGACAAGCATAAGATAGAATCAAACAACACATAGACATATTGAATGATTAATTGATAACTTATCTTTCAATGAAACATGGAAGATCTCAAGGCAAAAAGCCCTGAAAAAGTAGCTAAAATCGTCTTAGGGTTTTATCCCAAAATTCCACACACTAAGCTCTCCCTTAATGACAAAAAATTAGAAAACTATATATAGACTTTGACATCTGACGGCGTCACCTTATGCATTGTGACGCCGTCACCTCGCCGCTTTTAGGGTTCCCGGATGACCATCTTGACGCCGTCCCTCTTTAGCTCTTCAAAAATCCATTCTGGCTTATCAAGGCTTGACGCCGTCGGATCATGAACGTGACGCCGTCCCCTTATGATTTAAGCCGTGACGCCCTTGATTTAGTTAAAGCGTGACGCCGTCAGAATTCTCATGCAAACTCACTGGCCCGTCATGAGTAAATTTCACATCCAACTTTTCTTGCCAAGGCATGACGCCGTCCCATGTTAATTGTGACGCCGTCAAGAGTAACTTTTAGCCGATTCTTGAGACTTTGCCGTTTTCTTCACTTTAATGCTCCAAAAACGTCCAAAATGCCTCCTTTTCCAGATTTCTCCTCAAAAGTACCTAAAATGACAAAAGGAACGATTTAGGGCAATATTTGATCAAATAAATACGATTTCGGGCTTAAATGACCCCTTAAAAGCGGTACACTTTTCGCCTCATCAAATACCCTTACACTTGAGATTTGCTTGTCCTCAAGCAAATGCGCTTTTATTCTAATCAAAATACAAGTTAGGGGTCATTTAATGCAAACATAAAAGTAATTACAACAAATAATCGTTCCACTTCAATCATAATAAGCACGGAGATTACATACTAGCACCTCACAAGTAGTGTTTAGATACTCACATCTCTCAAGTGTCATCAAAATAAATCTCATAAATGAAAACGGAAAATATCTCTCACTACCTGTCATAGCAAATAGATTACCATAGGCTTGGGAAAGGATCGAAAACCTCCTCCACTAGGCGTAAGCACCTAAGATAAACTATCAAAGAGGGCTTTTAAATGGGTTATAACGTTAGGTGTAGGGAAAAGGAAAACACGGTTTTGTTGGATAAAGGATATTTTACTGGTGGCGAGTTAAAGATCTTGATCAATTACATGTACTATACAATGTTGCTAAGCCAAGACTAGACTCGATCTTAAGCTAATGAAAGAAAATAACAAAACATAAACATAAAATAAACATAAAATGAAACGGGATGGTAGTCCGTATGTTTTTTCTATTTTCTTTTTTTTTTTCTCATTTTTTTGTATTTTTCTTGATTTTTTTTTTTTTTTTTTTTTTTTTTTTTTTTTTTTTTTTTTTTTTGCATACACTTTTACCCTACCATCCAAAATAATACATCATAGGGGCGTTGCATCCCCTTACACTTGAACTTTTACATAACTTTACAAATAACTATTCTAATGACTCGAATTAAGATAATTGAAAAACTTGGAGTACTTTTAAAACATTTAGCACATATGGGGGTAATAAATGATGTTCTTCCCCATTACTCCATTACATTAGTACTTTACCCACGAGTCCCAATCGTCCCAAAACAATATGTACAAGGATATGACTCGACTTAGCAACCATGTAATCAATTAGATAATTAACTTGGGTTTAAACAAATGTTGTCACAATAATGCACTAAAGATGAGTGCATACAAGGTAGGCTAAGGCGATTTGGGTGTACATTTTAGTGGGGTGTAACAAATTCTTCCTTTAAGTAAAATGCTTAAAGGTTGAAACGAAAAGATAGGCTCTGAGGGGTGTACTAGGGGTATCGTGTACTAAAAATGAGTACAACGCAAAGGGTGTGGAAGAATTACTTGACCAATGTAGCCAATGTAATTATAACAAAAACACAGGTGTAAAACAATGGGTTAATCCTAATGCCTCTTATCATGTAGTAAATCTAACTACACGAATGTAGTCTCACTTGTGGCCTCGGAATGGTCCTAACGCAAGTTCTAGAATCTAAGTGCTACCGGTACACACATCATAGCATAAATGCTTTTCCTACCAATTCTAGGGGCGAACCTCACATATTTGGGGGTGGAAAATTTTTTTAGTGGTACGGTTTTTTGTGCTAGTCATATAACTCCTATCCGTGAGACGCTCATTAAGATCAAAGTTTCACTCCTATATGTTGTAAAAAATTTTAAATTTGGCACTAAAATTACCTTAACAAGTATTTCTCTCAGTTTTATTACACATCTACCATCAAACAAACAAAAATCAAGCGCAATTGTATTCTCAAAAATCGTACTTTTACCCTCCCCTTACACTTAAGATGAACATTGTCCCCAATGTTCAAATAACAAGATGTAAAAGCAAAAAGTAAAAGAATGAAATCAAATACTCCCCTGATTCGCTCGGTGGATAATGAAATTACACGGTTAAATCTTCCTCCAAAGAGAATGTTGAAGCTCCATGACTAATGCATTGCCATAAGCTTGATTCAAAACATTTCCTTGTCCAAAATAACCTGTTGAACCTGAGAAAACAAACACGAAAACCTGCATAACATCGGCGGGATAAAATCTATATATAAGGATATAATGCTTGTGGAATGATAACTTTGCAGATTCCTGGAGATTATAAGTTGGAGATTTTAATAAAAACTTTTTATGAAAACAAAATTTTCAAAAATTTCTGGAAATTAAATCTGACGCCGTCAGGTTATAACCCCTGACGCCGTCAGAAATGACCTGACAAAAATTTTCATTTTAAGTTTCCGGAAAATTTCTGGAAAAACCTTTACCTTACTTCCTGGAAATTCTGCAAAACATCATTATGACTCGATACAAGCATTTGACTCAAACAAATACGAATATGTATGCTAACTTATTATTATTATGATTCATGTTCATTTGTGTTCTAATAAACCGATTTAGATTTCCCTTACACTTATCTTTTGCAAAATACCTTTATATGTAGTTAAGACGAAGTTAAAAACAAAATAAAGCATTTTCACAATTTAGTTTTTAACATGAATCAATAAGAATAAAAATTACACACACATACGAAACAAATAAAACAAACACACAAACAAATGAACACACAAAGCAAATAAAATAAATAAAGCTTGGGTTGCCTCCCAAGAAGCGCCTTTCTTTATTAACGAGTCTTGTAGCTAGACTCAAAGTCACGTACATTACGTGATCCCATCATTCATAATGACGTATCCCTGATAGATATGATCCTTGTTATCAGGGTGGTGGTGTCTCAATCGCTCGACATTCGCGGTCGCTTCACCTCCTCCTTTGCTGGTCAAGCTTACTATCCCATCTTGGTGTAAACTTTTAATTATGAATGGTCCGTACCACCAGGGACTTGGTTCATTAGTAGGTGCTTCAGTTGCTGAATGCCTTAGGAGCACTAAGTCCCCTTTTGTAAATTCAACGGGGTTATTGGTTTGCTCATCAGCCTCAATGTAATTGTTATTTCCACCTTTACATTCTCTAATCTCATTTTCCATATAACTCTTAATCCTCGCCTCCCATGCAAGAATTTTCTCTCGAACATTACCACGGATTATATTGGGGTTAGCCTCCATCTTCTTCTGCAGAGCAACATCTCGTATATGTCGTGGGATCGTTGGGAAGTTTATTGTTTTCTTCCCCTTCTTCATTTGGATGGTGCTATTTTCGTAATTGATTTGTGCTCTAGTGGTAGCGAGAAAGGGTGCCCCAAGGATTATTGGCATATTCATATCATTTCTCTCAATGATCATGAAGTCAACCGGATACAGGAATCCGGCAACGTTGACCAATACATCTTCTGCAATTCCTAACGGGTACTCATAAGAATGTTTCGCAAAGGAGAGTTTAGTATGGGTGATGGATGGCAACTCATCGGTTAACTGGACATAAACGGATAAAGGCATCAAATTTACGTCGGAACCTTGGTCAGCTATCGCATCCAGATACTTATGTTTTCCAATGCTGCATGGTATTTCAAAGACCCCGTAGAATTTCTGCTTTTCCACTAACTTTTGTCCTATGAGGCATTCATACAATTGCCCACCGGGTAATGTGTCAGATTTGTCATCCGGTTCCACCTTCTTGGACTCCTTGTTGGGTAGATGAGTACGTCGATAGTTTCTCACCCAATCGTTTATGGTCTCCTTGTTTATTTCGTGCTTCAAGTAATGCTTCACTTGTTGTGACACTGGCGGTTCAACCAATTGGCGCTCCTCAGAGGGCGCCTCCTCTCCCTTGTCGGAATCGCATTTGTAAGCATTGGTGTTTCCCTTATTAAGTGGGATGAGGTCAATTTTGTTAACTTCCATAGTTATGGATTTTCCTCTTCCATCATTTCCGCCCTCTTGGACGACGGAGGTGGCCTTGACAAATTCAGTGTTAGGAACATCAGCGTCATTCCTCACCAACACTTTTTCAGGGGCTTTAGTATTTGTGTATTCTTTCAAAAGATTCATCATCTCCGCCATTTTCTCTTCCATTTCCTCCTTTTGTTTGTAGACGGCTTCCTCAAATTTAGCCAACCGTTCGGAGTGTTTCGACATGTACTCTCTCATTCGAGCTTCGAATGTTGGACTGAGTTCCTGAGGTGGTGAGTTGGGTGGAGCGTGCTTATGGAAGGGTTTAGTATTTTCCCTACGGGGTGATTCGGACAATGGTATTTGCTTAACGCTTAAGACTGAGTTAATTGTTGCTTTTTGTGGACTTAAGGGTCTCTTTTGCTTTTCCATAAGATATGCAACCCTTTTCTCAAGTTCACTAACGCTTTCCTCAGTGATTTGATTGGCTGTATCGGGCGAAGAATATGTCATGACTGCCGAGCGCACGTCGTGGGAGACTTGCCACAGTTCATCATCGTCGGATGCAAGCTCATCAATGATCTCCCATGATTCCTCGGCGCTTTTGTCGCGCAATCTGCCCCCGGCGGCTCGATCGATGGCACGCTTGGTGTGGTAATCAACATGGTCATAGAAGATTTGGATTTGAAGCCATAGATTTATGCCATGATGAGGGACTTTTTGAAGTAAGTCCTTGAATCGAATCCATGCCCCGTAGAGGGTTTCGCCTCGACGTTGTTCAAACATTAAGATATCCTTCCTTAGCTTGGTAGTTCTCCCCGGTGGGAAAAACTGAGCAAGGAAACGAGTGGTGAGATCATCCCAAGAGGTGATGGATCCTGCGGGTTGACGTTCTAGCCACTGACTAGCTTGGTCCCGCAGAGAGAATTGGAAGAGACGCAATCGGGTCGTCTCTCGAGTGGCAACATCAAGGTCTATAGAATCAACGATTTTAAGAAAGTCCTTGAGATGTTGATTAGGATCTTCAGAACGAAGTCCATGGAATGCGCATCCGCTTTGCACCAACCGGATGGTGTCGGATCGCAAGGGTGTGATATTGGCTCCTTGAGTGAGCTCAATGGTGTTTCGATAGCCGTGGTGGCTAGGACGGGAATACTCTCCTAAAGTACGGGCTCTAGGAGGTGGTGGTGGTTGTTGTGGTGGTGGGTTGTGTGGGTTAAGGATATTACCATCTTCCATGATGTCGGACGGTAATGGTTACGAACAAAGACACGAAGAAAATAGATAGACTAAAGAAAACCTAGAAAAATAAAATAAAAATCTCACTAGAAAGGAATCTAGTGAGTAGACCTAATAGAAATAAAAATTCAACCTAAACAATAACTATTCCCCGGCAGCGGCGCCAAAAACTTGATGCGTGGGTTTTGCAACCTTACAACAGGTTTTACCTCTCGAGGGATCTCAAGAGGCTTACAACCCCACCAGGCAGTGTACCTGACCGATGTAGTATAGTGTAGTGGTAAGTACGGGGGATTGATCGTTCTCCACAGGGAATAGTGTTCGTTAGGTGTGAAAGGCTACTCTAATTAGGTCTAAGGGTTGAGGAAGATTCTTTTTATGTTTTTTTTTATAATTTATAAAAGCAAGTAAAATCTCGGGTTTTGAAGGAGTGGGCGGAATTAGTTGCTAGTCAACTAACCCAAATTACTACAAATGCAAATAAAATAAAATAACAAAAATGAAAAGTGGTGAGAAACTTATGTGTAGAGAAATGTGTTTACTTAGATTTCCTTACTCCCTAACTATCTTTTACCGGTTAATTAGTGTGTATTAGTCGCGTGGATGACGGGTGTATTCCTTAATACCATTCGTGGGGTGGCGTACTTACTTCCCCAAACTCTACAAGCTCCTACTTCACTCCTATGTCGAGCCGGCTAGGAAGCTCCTAACATGGGATCACTAGAATTCGCTTGTGCATTAAATACAACCATAAAAACCTTTAGTACGCGTTTGGTTCATGTTTCTTAAGACGTTCAAGCAAGTTACCGAATAGGAAGTTAGCCAGTTTTCTTAAGCCTAACATAGATAAACAATCATCCAATACAACTAACAACACACTAACAACCAATAATCAATAGCTAGGTTTCATTAGATCTAAGCAAACACAAGATAAAATTAGCCTAACATGTTAAACAAAAGACAAGCATAAGATAGAATCAAACAACACATAGACATATTGAATGATTAATTGATAACTTATCTTTCAATGAAACATGGAAGATCTCAAGGCAAAAAGCCCTGAAAAAGTAGCTAAAATCGTCTTAGGGTTTTATCCCAAAATTCCACACACTAAGCTCTCCCTTAATGACAAAAAATTAGAAAACTATATATAGACTTTGACATCTGACGGCGTCACCTTATGCATTGTGACGCCGTCACCTCGCCGCTTTTAGGGTTCCCGGATGACCATCTTGACGCCGTCCCTCTTTAGCTCTTCAAAAATCCATTCTGGCTTATCAAGGCTTGACGCCGTCGGATCATGAACGTGACGCCGTCCCCTTATGATTTAAGCCGTGACGCCCTTGATTTAGTTAAAGCGTGACGCCGTCAGAATTCTCATGCAAACTCACTGGCCCGTCATGAGTAAATTTCACATCCAACTTTTCTTGCCAAGGCATGACGCCGTCCCATGTTAATTGTGACGCCGTCAAGAGTAACTTTTAGCCGATTCTTGAGACTTTGCCGTTTTCTTCACTTTAATGCTCCAAAAACGTCCAAAATGCCTCCTTTTCCAGATTTCTCCTCAAAAGTACCTAAAATGACAAAAGGAACGATTTAGGGCAATATTTGATCAAATAAATACGATTTCGGGCTTAAATGACCCCTTAAAAGCGGTACACTTTTCGCCTCATCATATATATATATATATATATATATATATATATTTGTCCAATATGACTCCAATAACCATTTGTTGAGCATGACAAAATAGAGGAAAGTGCATTTATTATTATTATAAAGCTTGAAAGCTAGAATTACAACCATATCATGATACCATGAGATCCAAGGAACACAAAATACGCACAAAGCACCTACCAAACACACTTAAACAATACATGATATAAGGAAACTAGTTCTTGTGATCTACAAGATTGTCCTCACAAGTGTCATCACCCCTTTCTTGATGCACAATGCATGTCATGTTTGAGGCCAATGCTTGTAGCATTTTAACTCCGTCATGGAGAGATTTGAGCATTTTACGGGTTTCTTCTCTATGATCCTTAATAGCATTAAGCATGTCAATTGTGTTTTCACAACAAATTGCATGGTTGCCTTCACGAAGTTTTGGGCTTAAGGGCTTCCTTATCTTTTCCCAAACTTCTTCATCACCAATTCCCCTAAATGGGGATGTTGTGACTTGATCATTTTGTGGAATGCTTAGCACATCATCTTGCATTAAATTTTCAAGGTTGGATATAGGGAATTGATGATATCGGTCGTTGTTCATAATCCATCCACTACTAACCCCCTCTTCCTTAATAGGAGCTTGAGGGGCAACAATAATGTTGTCACTAGCATCTTGATTACCATTGATGGTATTCAAAGGGCTAGAGTCACTACTCAAGAAGATGAGATTGTCAAGAACATTGTTTGGAGAGGATGGATGGTTATTCATTTTAATTTGATTGAGATTTTAGGTGATCTTCTAAGCATAAGATTTCTAAACCTTAAATAATAGAGAAATTAGGTTTAGGTGTGGGTAATGATCATTATTATCCAATGGATATTAAGTCAATTAGTACTAAGATTCCCCATCAAGTGTACAAAGTACAAGGATTAAGAGAATATATAGGAAAGACAATTATGCTTTATGGGTTGAAGTGCTCTAGAGATGATTGGACCTTAGGTTACTATCACTTAATTTGTAACTATCATTTACACTTGAACAAGTAAAGTTAGACATAACTTATTTTTCACAAGTGTGAGTTGTGATTCAAAGATTTGTCTAGTCATAATCACAAAAGAGAAGAAACTTTGTGACAACTTTCCTTGCTCATGACATATAGTATAGACATGTAGAATCTTTAATATTATCAATCATTGTTTGAATAATGTATTGATGAATATTTTTCATCTTTGGAATTTGTAAGTTCCTTTCATGCCTTCACATAGGACCTAATCACATAAGCATATAAGCTCTAGGAGCATCACAATGGCCTTAAACACATTTAATTTCAATGTAAAGATTGTTCTCTTAAGATGCATGTATAACATGAACATCAAAACCTATCCCAAAACAATTTGGACTCTTGAAAAATGTCATGCCAAAAACCTAATCTTGTTTGTATTGTGACCTAAGAGTTCTTTTGTTCAAGTCACCAATGACTTGTTGAATCGGATGACCCCTCGCTTCTCTCACTTCTTTAGGATTGCCTTCATCCGAAACATTAACTTGTAATGACGGCGACCTATCATGATCTTGAACTATGTGTTCATTGATCGTATCATCTTCCACCGAGGAGGATGACCTAGGCTCGGGCATGCTCTCATCAAAGGTAACATTGAGAGATTCCTCAATCCTCATTGTTTCCTTGTTAAGCACTATGTATGCTTTGCTAGTTTGAGAGTATCCTAAGAATACACCTTCATACGACTTTGGGTCGAATTTGGTGAGATATTCTTTGGTGTTTAGTATAAATACTTTACAACCAAATACCCTAAAGTACTCTAAAGAAGGTTTCCTATTCCTAAGTATTTCATAGGGTGTTTTATTAATGATCTTTCTTATATAGACTCTATTAAAAATATAACATGCGGTATCTAAGGCATGACACCAAAACTTTTGTGGGATGGATTGCTCATCAAGCATAGCTCGACTCATCTTTCGTAACTTACGATGTGTTCTTTCAACAATCTCAATCGATTGAGAAGTGAACGGGCCCGACAAGTTATAAGATATTCCATGTTGTTCACAAAAGGTTCCAAATTGCATTTTATCAAATTCACTACTATGATTTGTTTTTATTGAAACAATAGAACAATCAAGTAGGTTTTCAAGTTTCTTTCTTAATATATCAAATTTATTTAAGACTCATTCCTTAGATTCGAGAAACAACACCCATGTATAGTTGGAGTAATCATCGACAATCATCAAAGTATATAAGTTACCTCCATAGCTTTGGATTGGAGATGGACCATAAAAATCCAAATGTAACAACTCTAAAACCCTATTAGTTGCGACTTCATTTTTATTCCTATTTTTTACTTTACCATGATTTCCTAGACATATATCACAAAAATGTCTTTCAAATCTCAACTTTGGTAAATTCCTCACTAGTTCGTTAGAAGCTAGATTTTGGACTAACCTCATATTGGCATGACCTAACCTCCTATGCCAAAGTGTTGAATTGTCCACCATGGACGTAAGACATATGTGTTACTTAGAGTTATCACCTAACTTGCATGTATATAAGTTATTTCTCCTATGACCTTTTGCTAACACAACACCATTTTTACTAATAGTACAATCTACCTTTGTAAATTTAACTTCACAATCATCATCACTTAATTGACTCACACTAATCAAATTAAAGTTTAAACCTCTAACATGCTCAACGTTGGTAATTTCAATGGAGTCATGAAGGACATTATCTTTG